>JAVTVY010051415.1:0-27077 GCA_036873755.1 Hanleya hanleyi | reverse complement strand
CAAATCGGAATGTACACTCCGAGAACTACAAAGATGACACCTTTCAGGACGCATTCGAACCGTGAATAGCCCATCTCGACCCCAAATACCTTCATGTACTGCCCGAAAATGTCCACTTTCGCTACCACTCGTACCGATGACGTCACCGATGACGTCACAGATGACGCGAACATCCCTCAAATCGGAATGTACACCCCGAGAACTACAAGATGACACCTTCCAGGACGCATTCGAACCGAGATTAGCCCATCTCGACCCCAAACACCTTCATGTACTGCCCGAAAATGTCCACTTTCGCTACTACTCGCACCGATGACGTCACAGATGACGCGAACATCCCTCAAATCGGAATGTACACTCCGAGAACTACAAAGATGACACCTTTCAGGACGCATTCGAACCGTGAATAGCCCATCTCGACCCCAAATACCTTCATGTACTGCCCGAAAATGTCCACTTTCGCTACCACTCGTACCGATGACGTCACCGCATGATGTCACAGATGACGTTTTGACATCCTCAAATCGGAAATGTACACTCCCGAGAACTGCAAGATGACACTCCTTCCAGACGCATTCGTGAACCGAATAGCCCATCTCGACCCAAATACCTTCGCGTACTCGCCCGAAAATGGCCACTTTCGCTACTACTGTACCGATGACGTCACCGATGACGTCACAGATGACGCGAACATCCCTCAAATCGGAATGTACACCCCGAGAACTACAAGATGACACTTTCCAGGACGCATTCGAACCGTGAATAGCCCATCTCGATCCCAAATACCTTCATGTACTGCCCGAAAATGGCCACTTTACTTACTACAACCAACTGCGCCTGCGCAGATTGACGCGACTTGCATTCAAAAACACGCCATTCTGACTCTACCCCCACACAAGCTTCACTTTGACACCCTCCACGACCCATTCGGAACTGCATTAGCTCATCTTTAACCCAAACACACCCCTACATAGCACCCAAATGCCTGTTTCTACTACATACGTGAACGCATGCGCAGACTATTGAACACGGACGGAAACTCATTAGTGTAGTCAAGCAAGCCCTCCACGAGAGCTTCAAAATAAGCACCCTACTCGACCCCATTGGACCATTAGGGACTCACCTAGACTCCAACATGTCCACCCCGTATGGGCCTCCATACACTCCATAGCCATGCAGTGATAGGGCCTATGGGCCTACCCAGGCCTCGGTGACTTTTTTCAAAAATTTCACCGATTCGCACGGGGACACTTCCTATCATGTTCTAAATGACGAGACGAGTAAAACGCGACCCCACAACCCTACCGCAAATGCATAGAAGTACGTTTCCCAGGGGACAAACATCGATCCTATACCCTCAGTATGGGACTATATGAGGCTCGGTGACTTTTCAAAAATTTCACCGGATCTGCAATGGGGACACTTCCTATCATGTTCTAAATGACGAGACGAGTAAAACGAGACCCCACAATCCTACCGCAAATGTATAGAAGTACGTTTCCCAGGGGACAAACATTGATCCTATACCTCAGTATGGGACTATATGAGGCTATATCGTACTTTTTCAAAAATTTCACCGATTCGCACGGGGACACTTCCTATCATGTTCTAAATGACGAGACGAGTAAAAACGAGACCCCACAACCCTACCGCAAATGTATAGAAGTGGGTTTTTCCCCAGGATGGTCCTATACCTGCCATACCCCATATAGGCATTTTCCCCGTACTTAGAATAAAGTCCTCAGTATTCCGTATTTTTTCAGGAAAAATTTTTACATACAATTCCACCCTGGAACTAGGGGGGTAGAGCAACTTTATTGATAGACAAGCCCTGTTAAGCCCGGCGACCTATATACCCCTCATACCCCATATAGGCATTTTCCCAGGTTTTTCGATAAAGTCCGTGTTCCTGTTTTTTTTCAGGAAAAATTTTACATGCACCCACCCAGCCATCAAATACCCCTCTCACCTAGGCTTCACGTTGATGGCCCTCACTGACCCCATTCGACCATTAGGGGCTCCCCTAGCTCCAAAAACGCTATTTTCATACCCTTCGGTAACCGCGCATGCGCAGAATGCCGATATTTCAACCCCACACCCAGCCCATTAGATGCCCCTTCATGAATGCTTCAATTTGATACCTCACTCGACCCCACTGGACCAGTAGTCAATCTCCTAGCTCCAAAAAGGCTATTTTCATACCCTTCGGCCACCGCGCATGCGCAGAATGCCGATATTTCAAC
The DNA here is from genome assembly GCA_036873755.1 of Hanleya hanleyi. Lineage (NCBI taxonomy): Eukaryota > Metazoa > Mollusca > Polyplacophora > Lepidopleurida > Hanleyidae > Hanleya > Hanleya hanleyi. Next base: position 24,834 of record JAVTVY010051415.1, on the reverse strand, counting down.
CCCACACCCAGTCCATCAGATGCCCCTTCATATAAGCTTCACTTTGATACCTTACTCGACCCCATTGGTCCATTAGGGGCTCCCCTAGCTCCAACACGTCTATTTCCATACCCTTGGCCACCGCGCATGCGCAGAATGACCCTAATTCAACCCCACACCCAGTCCATTAGATGCCCCTTCATGGATGCTTCACTTTGATACCTCACTCGACCCCATCGGTCCACTAGGGGCTCCCCTAGCTCCAAAAAGGCTATTTTCATACCCTTCGGCCACCGCGCACGCGCAGAATGACCCTAATTCAACCCCACACTCAGTCCATTAGATGCCCCTTCATGGATGCTTCACTTTGATACCTCACTCGACCCCATCGGTCCACTAGGGGCTCCCCTAGCTCCAAAAAGGCTATTTTCATACCCTTCGGCCACCGCGCATGCGCAGAATGACCCTAATTCAACCCCACACCCAGTCCATTAGATGCCCCTTCATGGATGCTTCACTTTGATACCTCACTCGACCCCATCGGTCCACTAGGGGCTCCCCTAGCTCCAAAAAGGCTATTTTCATACCCTTCGGCCACCGCGCATGCGCAGAATGACCCTAATTCAACCCCACACCCAGTCCATTAGATGCCCCTTCATGGATGCTTCACTTTGATACCTCACTCGACCCCATCGGTCCACTAGGGGCTCCCCTAGCTCCAAAAAGGCTATTTTCATACCCTTGGGCCACCGCGCATGCGCAGAAGGCCGATATTTCAACCCCACACCCAGCCCATTAGATGCCCCCTCACCTAAGCTTCACTTTGATACCTCACTCGACCCCATCGGTCCACTAGGGGCTCCCCTAGCTCCAAAAAGGCTATTTTCATACCCTTCGGTCACCGCGCATGCGCAGAATGCCGATATTTCAACCCCACACCTAGCCCATTAGATGCCCCTTCACCTAAGCTTCACTTTGATACCTCACTCGACCCAATCGGACCATTTTATCTAGGGACTACTTTTTCTCCGCGGAAGCTTTTTCCCGAGACCGAATTACCGCCAAAACCACGGCCAAACCGCATCACCGCGGATGAATACATTTTTTTTTTTTTTTTTGCCGGAACTTTTTTTTTTCTATGCACTCATTGATCGCGGCCATCTTGTACCCACCTCCCACATGGCGGCCATCTTGTACCCACCTCCCACATGGCGGCCATCTTGTACCCACCTCCCACACATCACGCATGCGCACACCCCCAATAACCCCCCAATGCCCATACACTTATGACGTCACACCAGGTTCTGCGCATGCGCAGTGGGGGGGTAATGTGTCAATTCGGGTACTACATACTACTATCCCCCCGCCCCAAGTTGAAATCCTGCCTATATTAAGATGGGCACAGCCCAAGTCAGAATCAACAGTGATTTTCATCAAAAATCACCAGAAATTTTCATCATAAGTAGGTCAGCTCAGAACTTGCTGGTAACAGTCCCCTAACGCACCATCATGCAAAAAAACAAGGTTCTAACGTCGACGGTTCTCTTTATTTTGCCGACGAAAGGATTCGGACGGACTCACTCACTATAAAAGCCTTCAAACTCGTATTGTTATATACATGGCAATGTGACTAACGTCACAGGACCTACGAAGTGGAGTAGGCATCAGGACTCCGACGCGCACTGAACTCTTGGAACTCTTATATTAAGATGGGCACATCCCAAGTTAAAATTACCAATGATTTTTATCAAAAATCAATAGAAAGTAGGTCAGCTCAGAACTTGCTGGTAACAGTCCTCTAATGCACGTTCATGCCAAAAATCAAGGTTCTAATGTCAACGGTTCTCCTTATTTTGCCGACGAAAGGACTCGGATGGACTGACTGACTGACTGACTCACTCATAACTGGACAATTTGCAAATGGGAGCCTACTTCGTAGGAATATACATCAACACTCCTGTTGCGTTCTCTGCGATATGTCGTTATACATCTATGTGCAGTGCGAGTAATAGAGAATGAGCACATACAGACACACTGACCTTAGACCTTCACAAACATCAAGTGACCGGAAGTGAACCAGCACCAGAAGCTCCACGGCGCAGGGTCAAAGGTCACTCCAGGTCACGTGTTTTTTTGTGAGCAGCAATCTCACGTTCGGCTATTTCCGTATTGGCGGAACTTATAGCCTCTCACAAAGAACGCACAACTCCCCACCCGTTGGGAGCGTATGGCGATCAAGTAAGTGAGCCGGCTACGAAATACTGGCTTTTGGTAATCGAGCGATCCGATCGCACTTTATTGTGAAATGAAGTTAATTTTAACCAAACGAACATAATTCATTCAAATTATACAAAACTATTTCTATGTTTAGTTGAATGATAGCAATCTATTCCCAGAACTCAGCAACTGGGCTTATTTCCGCCAATACGGAAATAGACGAATGCGAGATTGGTTCCGCCGAAAATTAATTGTGCGCATGATAAGATAAGATTCTTTATTGTACTGAGTATCCCATTTGGGACATAGTACAAAACACATAAAAAGTAGAACAAACAAGAAAGTAAACATACAGGTGCGACGTTTCCGTTTCCGTTCCCAGAATCCACTAGGCCAGAGGTCACTTTCGCAGCTATGGTGAGTTCTGGGGCTAGGTTGTTTGAGCAGGTCTAAACGTGTTATCACTTTGTGCGTAGGATAACCTAACAGGGATAGTACCCCTTATATGTAATACACAGAGACTTATATGTCAGTAGTAGGTAGCAATGATTTCGAGCCGTATTTTCCAGGGAGGAAATTCTTGGTGCCCTTTTTTGCAGGTTAAAGGTATAGGGGACATTTTTAATTTGCATCTTGGGGAGATGACGGGGAGTTCCGCCAGGTGGCGCCACCAGCTCAAGGTGGAGGTCAAAAGTAGTTCCGGCAACCTTTAACCTTTGTATTCTTCCGCGGTCTGGTGGTGATGCCGTCACTTCCGCGGACAGAAAGTAGTCCCATGTCAAACAAGGGACTTCCAATGTTAATGTATACGGGGAATGCCTAAAAAGAGTATGGGAATAGACGTTTTGTGACCGGGGTGGGTCCCTAGTGGACCGAATGGGTCGAGTGAGGTGTCAAAGTGAAGCGCTCCTCCAAAGCCATTCAGTCATGGGTGGGTGCATGTAAAATTAGGATTTTTTTCCCGAAAATATAAAAAGCGAAACACGGACTTTACCCTAAAATAGGGGAAAACACCTATCAACCCTAGCCAAAAGGGCTAATATCGGTCCCCGGGCTTATTGGGACCTGCCTATCAAGTCAATGGGGTGGGTGCATGTAAAATTAGGATTTTTCCCCCAAACTATAAAAAGCGGAACACGGACTTTACCCCTAAAATAGGGGAAAACCCCTATCAACCCTAGCCAAAAGTGCTAATATCGGTCCCCGGGCTTATCGGGGCCTGCCTATCAAGTCAATGGGGTGGGGGCATGTACAATTAGGATTTTTTTCCTAAAATATAAAAAGCGGAACACGGACTGTACCCCAAAATAGGGGAAAACCCCTATCAGCTCTAGCCAAAAGGGCTAATATCGGTCCCCGGGCTTATCGGGGCCTGCCTATCAAGTCAATGGGGTGGGTGCATGTAAAATTAGAATTTTTTTCCGAAACTATAAAAAGCGGAACACGGACTTTACCCCTACAATAGGGGTCTGTATTATACAATATAAGGGGAAATGCCTGTATGGGGTATGGGGATGGTCAATTTTTTTCCTGGGCTTTACTATGGCTTGTGGGGTCTCGTTTTTCTCGTCTCGCCAAGAAAATGATAATGGGAAGGGTCCCGGAGCGAATCGGTGAAATTTTTGGAAAAGTCACCGAGGTCTGTATATAGGCTCATACTGGCTATATGATATATGGGGGAGGGCCGGAGGGGTGGTCAATTTTTTTTGTGGGTGTTACTATGGGTTGTGAAATTTTTGAGAAAAGTCACCGAGGTCTGTATATAGCCCCATGTAGTCCTATACTGGCTATATGGGGGAATAGGTTCAACCTGGGAAATTCACATACATTCATTGTGAAATGGGTTGTTTGGATTTGTTTTTCACGTCTCGTCATTTAGAACACGATGGGAAGGGTTTCGAAACGAAACGGTGAAATTTTGGAAAAAGTTCACCGAGGCCTGGGTAAGCCCATAGGCCTATACTGGATGGCTATGGTGGTATAGGCCCATACTGGGTTGACCTTTTGGGGTCTAGGTGAGCCCCTAATGATCCTATGGTGTCGTATGAGGTCTTGTTTTGAAGCTCTCGCGGAGGAGCATCCGACTGCACTAATGGTTCGTCCGTTTTCAATATTTTGCGCATGCGCAGTTTGGCCGTAGTATAGAAAGCAGGCATTTTGGGGGTACGTGGGTGTGTTTGGGGTAGAGATGGACCGCTATGGGTCTGAATGGGTCGTGGGAGGTATCAAAGTGAAGCTTGTGGGAGGTAGAGTGAGAATGGTGTGTTTTTAAGTGCAAATCTCGTCAATCTGCGCATGCGCAGTTGGTTGTAGTAAGTAAAGTTGCCATTTTGGGGCAGTACAAGAAGGTATTTGGGGTAGAGATGGACCATCCTTGGTCCGAATGCGTCCTGGGAGGTGTCATTTTGTAGCTCTCGGGGTGTAGACCCCGATTTGAGGGATGTTCACGTCATCTGTGACGTCATTGGTGACGTCATCAATACGAGTAGTAGCGAAAGTGGGCATTTTGGGGCAGTGAAGGATGATATTTGGTGTAGAGATGGACCATCCTTGGTCCGAATGCGTCGTGGGAGGTGTCATGTTGTAGCTCTCGGGGTGTACATCCCGATTTGAAGCATGTCCGCAGCATCTGTGACGTCATTGGTGACGTCATCAGTACGAGTAGTAGCGAAAGTGGGCATTTTGGGGCAGTGAAGGATGGTATTTGGTGTAGAGATGGACCATCTTTGGTCCGAATGCGTCGTGGGAGGTGTCATGTTGTAGCTCTCGGGGTGTACACCCCGATTTGAGGCATGTCCGCAGCATCTGTGACGTCATTGTGACGTCATCAGTACGAGTAGTAGCGAAAGCGGGTATTTTGGGACAGTAAAGGAAGGTATTTTGTGTAGAGATGGACCATCCTTGGTCCGAATGCGTCGTAGAAATCTTGTAGCAACGCCCGCCAACAGCAAGCTCAATGCTTCAACGCCCTGGTGAAATAGCTCAGACACGATGGGAAGGGTTTCGAAACGAAACGGTGAAATTTTGGAAAAAAATCACCGAGGCCTGGGTAAGCCCATAGGCCTATACTGGATGGCTATGGGGGTATAGGCCCATACTGGGTTGACGTTTTAGGGTCTAGGTGAGCCCCTAATGATCCTATGGTGTCGTATGAGGTCTTGTTTTGAAGCTCTCGCGGAGGAGCATCCGACTGCACTAATGGTTCGTCCGTTTTCAATATTTTGCGCATGCGCAGTTTGGCCGTAGTATAGAAAGCAGGCATTTTGGGGGTAAGTGGGTGTGTTTGGGGTAGAGATGGACCGCTATGGGTCTGAATGGGTCGTGGGAGGTATCAAAGTGAAGCTTGTGGGAGGTAGAGTGAGAATGGTGTGTTTTTAAGTGCAAGTCTCGTCAATCTGCGCATGCGGACTTGGTTGTAGTAAGTAAAGGTGCCATTTTGGGGCAGTACAAGAAGGTATTTGGGGTAGAGATGGACCATCCTTGGTCCGAATGCGTCCTGGGAGGTGTCATTTTGTAGCTCTCGGGGTGTAGACCTCGATTTGGGGGCTTCCCACGTCACCTGTGACGTCATCGGTGACGTCATCAGTGCGAGGAGTAGCGAAAGTGGGCATTTTAGGGCACTGAAGGATGATATTTGGGGTAGAGAGGGACCATCCTTGGTCCGAATGCGTTGTGGGAGGTGTCATCTTGTAGCTCTCGGGGGCACATCCCGATTTGAGGGATGTTCACGTCATCTGTGACGTCATTGTTGACGTCATCAGTACGAGTAGTAGCGAAAGTGGACATTTTGGGGCAGTGAAGGAAGGTATTTGGGGTAGAGATGGACCATACTTGGTCCGAATGCGTCGTGGGAGGCGTCATGTTGTAGCTCTCGGGGTGTACACCCCGATTTGAGGCATGGCCGCAGCATCTGTGACGTCATTGGTGACGTCATCAGTACGAGAAGTAGCGAAAGTGGGCATTTCGGGGCAGTGAAGGAAGGTATTTGGGGTAGAGATGGACCATCCTTGGTCCGAATGCGTCGTGGGAGGTGTCATGTTGTAGCTCTCGGGGTGTACACCCCGATTTGAGGCATGTCCGCAGCATCTGTGACGTCTTGGTGACGTCATCAGTACGAGTAGCAGCGAAAACGGGTATTTTGGGGCAGTGAAGGAAGGTATTTGGTGTAGAGATGGACCATCCTTGGTCCGAATGCGTCGTGTGAGGTGTGAGGTGTGAGGTGCACCGTGTCAGGTGCCCGCCAACACCAAGCTCAATGCTTCAACGGCCTGATGAAATAGCTCAGAAGCTCTGATTTTCTAGATATTCCATGGAATTGTCACTCATTCTTCGAAATGCAGTGACGTCCGTCGTTGCGCCTTAACAGACCGGAGAGAGTACAACAACAACAACAACAAGGATGAGACATGAGAGAACAACAACAACAAGAAGTTTTTTCATATAGTTTATTCTCCCCAATGTTACATCATACCCACGCTGGGGGAGCCGCGTTGGGTATATTTACAATTCAGGAAGACTCTTGTCCAATCAGAGGCCACCATTTGCATCTGTCATATTCGTTCCTGTCCGTTAGATGTATTCTTGTCCAATCAGAAGTCTCCATTTCAGAAAGTTCCATCTTCGGTCATGTTCGCTTTGAACCGTTTATTCTAATCATCGTCGGGCAGCCCAGGATACCGTTGAGGCAACATATCCTCAGATAGTTGTTTGTGCATTCTGAGTATCTATCAGTGCATGGGTGAATACATTCACCCGATGGGAGGATTCCGTAATTTGGTCACGAAGAACGTAACATTGGTCTCCCTCTCCACTGTCCACTTGGTGTTGGGACGTTGTTGTTGGGCCCATTCCAAGGGAGCCACGGTGTCCAGTTTCTTCAGCATCGTCTCTAATGATGGTAAACGGCTGGTCAAATACCCGGATGTTACCGCTCGGGTAAAAATATGGGACTTGATCTGTCTCCTTATGCTGCAGTACAGAACCAAACGCCAGATTTAATTTGAAGGACGTAGCTTGGTCATTGAAGATGGCTTCCACGTAGTTGCGTAGACGGGTGAGGTCAGTCAGTGGGAAATTGTAGAATCTTGAATAGGGCGATGACGGTGGAAACAGTGCCAGATCATGGGCCAATGGCGCTGATAGATGTCACTCACTGGATGGGCGTCCTGTAAGAGATCGCTGGGAACATCCACTGCATCTTCCAGAAAATGTTCGTTGTTGTCAGGCGTATGACTGGGAACAGTAATGCTAGGGACCGGCTGGATATCTAGGCTCTTCTGAACTGTGGGTATAGACGGGCTCTCCGTGATCGCATCACCAGTGGCATTCGTCTCCCCGGGCTCATCTTCACTAGGTCTGACCCTCATGGGTGCCTCTTTAGTGGAAAGTTGTCGCTCATACCGTGGTGATGGACTATGAATCAAACTTTGGTGCTGTCTTAACTGACTGGGTCGTTTGAAGAGTTGACCACAACCGTTACATTGTTCCGTCGCGCCCTCGTGGAATGGGCGTTCGTGGCGCAGTAAATGATCCTCCCGATTGAATGACCGTGCGCAGGTTGTACAAGTATACCGAGCATCGTTGTGGGTGGAGGCCTCGTGGCGTCGTAAATTATCTAGACGAGTAAACAGCTTCTGGCAAGTTGTGCAAGAGAACATATCGGCTGCAGAGCTCGGAAGTGACATTTGCATATGACCTCTATGAGGTCACTTCCGCTTCCGTTCACGTGACCGGAACTGACCTTTGACCCCGGCGCGCAATTTTATCCGGTATTGTTAGCGCGCGCCGGGGTCAAAGGTCAGTTGCGGTCACGTGAACGGAAGCGGAAGTGACCTCACAGAGGTCATATGCAAATGTCACTTCCGAGCTCTGAGCTCCACACGCTTTGAGCTCCAAGAGCTCCGATCCAAGAGCTCTGCCACACGGGAGCTCCCATCACCACCACCACCACCGGGCGAGGTCCGCCATCTTCAGTCCGTGTCTTTTCGGTGACGGAGTGTGAACATGATAGCACATGTACTGACCTGTCTGTGGGGTTTTCCCCACAATGTCGTTCACTTCCGAGTCCCTTCGGTCACTTCCCGAAAAGACACGGAGGTGGCCGAAGAGACACGGAGGTGCCCGAAGATGTCACGGAGGTCACTGAAGATGTCACGGAGGTGCCCGAAGAGACACGGAGGTCACCGAAGATGTCACGGAGATCACCGAAGAGACACGGGGGTGCCCGAACACGATATCAGCTAGCGTGCTATAAAAAGGAAGCGGCCTGGCCGTTTCATCAGACACTCTGTCAACCACCAAGATGTTCACTTGTACTACGTGCTCGAAATCATTCACTCGTCTGCACGACTTGCGCCGCCATGAGGCTACCAAGCACGAAGGAACTGCCCGGTATAGCTGTACGATATGCACACTGTCGTTTCAGCGCCCGGATCATTTACAGCGCCACACATGAAGTACCCAAGCGTCCATGCGAAGAATGTGGTCGGCTTTTCAAACTGACCAGTCAGTTGCTGCGACACCAACGCACACGACACCCTGTTCCGCAGCCACGTTTGCAGGTAGAAAAGCCCGGAGGCACAAATATCGAGACAGGGGAAACTCCCACCCATCGCACGAGGGCCGATCATGATGTCGCCCTAATTCAACAGTCAAATTCCGACGACAAGACCTTGGGCCAGATTTTGTACGACGTGGAGGGCAAAGTACACTTCGTGGACGAACCCATAAATGTTCCTAGCGATCTGTTACAGGAAGACCATCCAATGAGTGATATCTATCGGCGCCATTGGCCCATGATCCGGCACTGTTTCTACCGTCATCGCCCTATTCAAGATATCTACAATTTCCGACTGACCGACCTCGCCCGTCTACGCAGCTATAGCATAAGGACACAGACCAAGCCCGATATTTTTACCCGAGCAGTAACATCCGGGTATTTGACCAAGCGTTTACCATCATTAACCGGGCGTCGCTAGAGGCGATGCTGGAGAAACTGGACACCGTGGATCCCTTGGAATGGGCCCAACAACAACGCCCCAACACACAATGGGTCGTAGAGAGGGTGACCAATGTTACGTTTTTCGTTACCAAGCTGACCGACCACCCCCATCGGCTGAATGCGTCACTCATGCACTGATGAATACCATAACATGCCGTACATACTCTATATGTCTACATGCTGATCGTTGACGGTACGGAGGTGACCGAAGAGACACGGAGATGACCGAAGATGTCACGGAGTTTACCGAAGAGACACGGAGTTGCCCGAAGAGTCACAGACGTCACTGAAAAGACACGGAGGTGACCGAAGAGACACGGAGGTTGCCGAAAAGACATGAATGTCACGGAAAAACGTATAAAAGTGGGAATTTTTACGGCATTCATCATTTCCAGATCCACAGCCGATATGTTCTCTTGCACAACTTGCCAGAAGCTGTTTACTCGTCTAGATAATTTACGACGCCACGAGGCCTCCACCCACAACGATGCTCGGTATACTTGTACAACCTGCGCACGGTCATTCAATCGGGAGGATCATTTACTGCGCCACGAACGCTCATTCCACGAGGGCGCGACGGAACAATGTAACGGTTGTGGTCAACTCTTCAAACGACCCAGTCAGTTAAGACAGCACCAACGTTTGATTCATAGTCCATCACCACGGTATGAGCGACAACTTTCCACTAAAGAGGCACCCATGAGGGTCAGACCTAGTAAAGATGAGCCTGGGGAGACGAATGCCACTGGTGATGCGATCACGGAGAGCCCGTCTATACCCACAGTTCAAAAGAGCCTAGATGTCCAGCCGGTCCCTAGCATTACCGTTCCCAGTCATACGCCTGACAACAACGAACAGGACATCTATCAGCGCCATTGGCTCATGATCCGGCACTATTTCCACCGTCATCGCCCTATTCAAGATATCTACAATTTCCGACTGACTGACCTCACCCGTCTACGCAACTACGTGGAAGCCATCTTCAATGACCAAGCTACGTCCTTCAAATTAAATCTGGCGTTTGGTTATGTACTGCAGCATAAGGAGACAGATCAAGTCCGATATTTTTACCCGAGCAGTAACATCCGGGTATTTGACCAACCATTCACCATCATTAACCGGACGTCGCTAGAGACGATGCTGGAGAAACTGGACACCGTGGATCCCTTGGAATGGGCCCAACAACAACGCCCCAACACCAAGTGAACAGTGGAGAGGGTGACCAATGTTACGTTCTTCGTGACCAAATTACGGAATCTTCCCATCGGGTGAATGTATTCACCCATGCACTGATAGATACTCAGAATGCACAAACAACTATCTGAGGATATGGTATCCTGGGCTGCCCGACGATGATTAGAATAAACGGTTCAAAGCGAACATGACCGAAGATGGAACTTTCTGAAATGGAGACTTCTGATTGGACAAGAATACATCTAACGGACTGGAACGAATACGACAGATGCAAATGGTGGCCTCTGATTGGACAAGAGTCTTCTTGAATTGTAAATATACCCAACGCGGCTCCCCCAGCGTGGGTATGATGTAACATTGGGGAGAATAAACTATATGGAAAAACTTCTTGTTGTTGTTGTTCTCTCATGTCTCATCCTTGTTGGTGTTGTTGTACTCTCTCCGGTCTGTTAAGGCGTAACGACGGACGTCACTGCATTTCGAAGAATGAGTGACAATTCCATGGAATATCTAGAAAATCAGAGCTTCTGAGCTATTTCACCAGGGCGTTGAAGCATTGAGCTTGCTGCTGGCGGGCGTTGCTACAAGATGACACCTCACACGACGCATTCGGACCAAGAATGGTCCATCTCTACACCAAATACCTTCCTTTACTGCCCCAAAATACCCGCTTTCGCTACTACTCGTACTGATGACGTCACCAATGACGTCACAGATGCTGCGGACATGCCTCAAATCGGGGTGTACACCCCGAGAGCTACAACATGACACCTCCCACGACGCATTCGGACCAAGGATGTTCAATCTCTACACCAAATACCATCCTTCACTGCCCCAAAATGCCAACTTTCGCTACTACTCGTACTGATGACGTCACCAATGACGTCACAGATGCTGCGGACATGCCTCAAATCGGGATGACCACTCCGAGAGCTACAACATGACACCTCCCACGACGCATTCGGACCAAGGATGGTCCATCTCTACACCAAATACCATCCTTCACTGCCCCAAAATGCCCACTTTCGCTACTACTCGTTTTGATGACGTCACCAATGACGTCACAGATGACGTGAACATCCCTCAAATCGGGGTCTACACCCCGAGAGCTACAAAATGACACCTCCCAGGACGCATTCGGACCAAGGATGGTCCATCTCTATCCCAAATACCTTCTTGTACTGCCCCAAAATGGCAACTTTACTTACTACAACCAACTGCGCATGCGCAGATTGACGAGACTTGCACTTAAAAACACACCATTCTGACTCTACCTCCCACAAGCTTCACTTTGGTACCTCCCACGACCCATTCAGACCCATAGCGGTCCATCTCTACCCCAAACACACCCCACGTACCCCCCAAAATGCCTGCTTTCTATACTACGGCCAAACTGCGCATGCGCAAAATATTGAAAACGGACGAACCATTAGTTCAGTCGGATGCTCCTCCGCGAGAGCTTCAAAACAAGACCTCATACGACACCATAGGATCATTAGGGTCTCACCTAGACCCCAAAACGTCAACCCAGTATGGGCCTATACCCCCATAGCCATGCAGTACAGGCCTATGGGCTTACGCAGGCCTCGGTGAACTTTTCCCGAAAATGTCACCGTTTCGTTTCGAAACCCTTCCCATCGTGTTCTAAATGACGAGACGTGAAAAACAAATCCAAACAACCCATTTCACAATGAACGTGTGTGAATTTCCCAGGTTGAACCTATACCCCCATATATATATAGTATGGAGCTATAAGAGCCTATATACAGACCTACCCGGTACTTTTCCAAAAATTTGACCGTTTCGCTTCGAAACCCTTCCCATCGTGTTCTAAATGACGAGACGCGAAAAAAAAATCCAAACAACCCATATCACAATGAACATGTGTGAATTTCCCAGGTTGAACCTATACCCCAATTTAGCAGGTATGGGTCTATATGGGCTATATGGTACTTTTCCAAAACTTTCACCGTTGCGCTCCGAGACCCTTCCCATCGTGTTCTAATTGACGAGACGTGAAAAACAAATCCAAACAACCCATATCACAATGAACGTGTGTGAATTTCCCAGATTGAACCTATACCCCCATATAGCCAGTATAGGACTACATGGGGCTTCTCCTTTATCTACGAAAATTTGACCACCCCTCCACACTTATATATTGGTATGAGCCTATATACAGACCTTCTCGGTGACTTTTCCAAGAATTTCTGCCGATTCGCTCCGGATTACCCTCTTGTTGTCTTGTTTTCTCGGCGAGGAGAGACGAGAAAAACGAGACCCCACAATCCATAGTAACACCCACCAAAAAAAAAATTGACCACCCTTCCCCATATGGTCAGTATGAGCCTATATACAAACCTCGGTGACATTTCCAAAAATTCACCGATTCGCTCGGGACCCTTCCATTGTCGTTTGCCTTGGCGAAGGACGAGAAAAACAGGGCCCCACAAGCCATAGTAAAGCCCAGGAAAAATTGACCCATCCCCATACCCCATACAGGCATTTTCCCTTATGTTGTATATTACACAGACCCTATTGTAGGGAATTGTTGGGAGTCCGTGTTCCGCTTTTTATAGTTTGGGGAAAAATCCTAATTTTACATGCACCCACCCCATTGACTTGATAGGCAGGTCCCAATAAGCCCGGGGACCGATATTAGCCCTTTTGGCTAGGGTTGATAGGTGGTTTCCCCTATTTTAGGGGTAAAGTCCGTGTTTCGCTTTTTGTATTTTCGGGAAAAAATCCTAATTTTACATGCACCCACCCATGACTGAATGGCCCTGGAGGAGCGCTTCACTTTGACACCTCACTCGACCCATTCGGTCCACTAGGGACCCACCCCGGTCACAAAACGTCTATTCCCATACTCTTTTTAGGCATTCCCCGTATAACATTGGAAGTCACTTGGTTGACATGGGACTACTTTCTGTCCGCGGAAGTGACGGCATCACCACCAGACCGCGGAAGAATACAAAGGTTAAAGGTTGCCGGAACTACTTTTGACCTCCACGTGACCTTGAGCTGGGTGTAGATAAGCGTCTATTCCCGAGTACGCATCCGAACGTATTTGTGATTTGTCTACAAATGAAGTCGTCACAGTAACGTGACATGTAACGTCATAGTGATGCGTCCATTGGGGTTGCTTGATGTGAAATGACTATGCATTGTATACTGTTCATACCCAAACGCATACAAAATATCACCAAAACTCTCCCAACAAACTGCCCTTACTCCACTACTCCTCGACTGCACATACACGTACGTATTACGGATAAACGTCACCACGTGATAAACGTGACCGTGAGCTGTTTGGGTCAAGGACGTTTATCCGTAATACGTACGCGTATGTGCAGTCGAGGAGTAGTGGAGTAAGGGCAGTTTGTTGGGAGAGTTTTGGTGATATTTTGTATGCGTTTGGGTATGAACAGTACACAATGCATAGTCATTTCCCATCAAGCAACGCCAATGGACGCATCACTATGACGTTACATGTCACGTTACTGTCAGTCAGTAGTAGAGTGGCGCCACCTGGCGGAACTCCCCGTCATCTCCCCAAGATGCAAATTAAAAATGTCCCCTATACCTTTAACCTGGAAAAAGGGCACCAAGAGTTACCTCCCTGGAAAATACGGCTCGAAATCATTGCTACCTACTACTTATGTCATATACCTTGTTTGAAGTATCCGTCTATGATAAGTGCGACCCGATTATCGAAGTTCGCTCCGCAAATTCAAACACAAACTGGTGGCTCCATCTATAAACTCTGTACGAAAAGGACACAATCCCGACAGGGGCATGTAAAAAAAAACAAAACGACCAGGAAGAGCATGAAATTCTAGCATTTCTCTTGCGGAGTAAATAATAGGATGTGTGGGTTCTCACGCTGTAGTGTACCAAGGCAGTAGTGTCCGGGTCATTGTATGAATATACGTCATCGTGCGTATGCGAACTCAGTGGGAGGCCTTCAATGAAATTTTTTGACGATAGGTGGGTCATACGGGGTCCAACTGTGTCGGCTTTGGTGTCTTGAGTGGTGACGTTTATCCGTAATACGTACGCGTATGTGCAGTCGAGGAGTAGTGGAGTAAGGGCAGTTTGTTGGTAGAGTTTTGGTGATATTTTGTATGCGTTTGGGTATGAACAGTATACAATGCATAGTCATTTCACATCAAGCAACCCCAATGGACGCATCACTATGACGTTACATGTCACGTTACTGTGACGACTTCATTTGTAGACAAATCACAAATACGTTCGGATGCGTACTCGGGAATAGACGCTTATCTACACCCCTACACTGACCCATATGGGTGGGGATTTGGGTGGATCAGCTCTAGCTGCAGTGTCATGACCATAGTAGGTCCAGTGCTACGCGCATGCACACTCAGCGTTAGTAGAGAAAGGGCATATGTGAGTGTTATGAGAGATGCGAGTCGTTCGTGGTCTCAATGTGGCGTGCATTGTGTAATATTGAAACTTTTGTCCAGTAGAATAAGCTTGGAATAATACTCGTTTTTTCGTAATTGTGTAATTGTGATAAAATGCAACAGATGCGAGAATTCTACGTACAGTGTCACATGCTGCCGACAGTGAATACAATCACTGCATGTTTCCATTCCCGATGACCTTGATATGAGCACTTGCGTTTGTTTATCTATGACCCGATTACTACCATGAAGCGTCCGTGTCCGCGCAGTAGTTCCAACGTTGTACGATCGCAGGCCAGTCTGTTGTCATTGTTAAGAGTATCGAGAATTAAATTTACAGCTATTACACTCAAATAGATGTATTTCGAAATCAAAACAAAACAAAAATAACGGAATTGAAATTGTACAGATTCGTGACGTCATCTCGAGGAAAGAGGCTATCCTTTGATGGAAGGGAGCAACATCTCCTGTCTCCACATATAGGAGAGCGACTGAGATGGAATACGCCCGCCTTGTGCCTGCGTGGTCAGTGGCCAGGTTGGCAGGGTTAACGTATTTTGTCCCTTTGTGTCAAACTGCGAAATCGGTTTGACACAAACTGCGAAAGTGCGTTGCAACAAGGCACAATGGTGGCCACAATAACACTAGATATGCATTCAGTCATTGAGGATTACAGGGTACAATAACACTAGATGATCCATCACTCCTCGGGCAACACAAGACACATTATATATTGTCAAGCAGTCCTCGGGGATCGCAAGACACATTATAGATTGCCATGCAGTCCCCGACGATTACAAGGCACACTATATATTGTCATACAGTCCTCGGAGATCACAAGACACATTATAGATTGCCATGCACCTCTCGAGGATCACAAGACACACTGTAGATTGTCATACAGTCCTCGAGATAACAAGATGCACTATAGATTGTCATGCGGTTCTCCGGGATTACAAGACACATTATAGACTGCCATGCAGTCCCCGACGATTACAAAGCACACTATATATTGTCATACAGTCCTCGGGGATCACAAGACACACTATAGATTGCCATGCCTTCCTCGGGGATCACAAGACACACTGTAGATTGTCATACAGTCCTCGGGATCACAAGATGCACTATAGATTGTCATGCGGTCCTCGGGGATTACAAGACACATTACAGATTGCCATGCAGTCCTCGGCGATTACAAGGCACACTATGGATTGTCATGCAGTCCTCGGGGATCACAAGGCATGCTATAGATTGTCATACAGTCCTCAGAGATCACAAGACACACTATAGATTGCCATGCACCTGCCTTGGATCACAAGACACATTATAGATTGCCATGCAGTCCTCGGGGATCACAAGACACACTTTAGATGGTCATGCAGTCCTCGGGATCAAAAGGACACACTATAGATTGTCATGCAGTCCTCGGGGATCACAAGACACACTATAGATTGCCATGCCGTCCTCGAGGATCACAAGGCATGCTATAGATTGTCATACAGTCCTCAGAGATCACAAGACACAGTATGATTGCCATGCACCTGCCGTGGATCACAAGACACATTATAGATTGCCATGCAGTCCTCGGGGATCACAAGACACACTTTAGATGGTCATGCAGTCCTCGGGTTCAAAAGGACACACTATAGATTGGCATGCAGTCCTCGGGGATCACAAGACACAATATGTATTGCCATGCATCTCTCGGGGATCACAAGACACACTGTAGATTGTCATACAATCCTCGGGATCACAAGATGTACAATAGATGGACATGCGGTCCTGGGACATTACAAGATACATTATAGATTTTCATGCAGTCCTCGACGATTACAAGGCACAATATAGATTGCCATGCAGTCCTCGGGGATGACAAGACACACTATAGATTGTAATACAGTCCATGGGAATCGCAAGACACACTATAGATTGCTATGCACTCCTTGAGGATCACAAGACACATTATAGATTGCCATGCAGTCCTCGTGGATCACAAGACACACTATAGATTGTAATACAGTCCTCGGGGATCGCAAAATACACTATAGATTGCCATGCACCTCTCGGGGATTACCAGTGACACTATGCCTGGTCACGCAGTCCTCGGGGGTCACAAGACACACAGTAGATTGGCATACAGTCCTCGGGATCACAAGATGCACTACGGATTGCCATGCGGTCCTCGGGGATTACAAGACACATTATAGATTGCCATGCAGTCATCGGCGATTACAAGGCACACTATAGATTTGTCGTGCAGTTCTCGGGCATCACAAGACACACTATAGGTTATCATGCAGTCCTCGTGGATCACAAGACACACTATAGATTACCCTGCAGTCCTCGGGGATGACAAGACACTATAGATTGCCATGCGGTCATCGGAGATCACAAGACACATTTTAAATTGTCATGCGGTGATCGCGCATCACAAGATACTATAGATTCTCGTGCGGCCCTCGGGGATGACAAGACACTATAGATTGTCATACAGTCCTCGGGGATTACAAGCTATACTATAGATTGTCAAGCGGTCCTCGAGGATCAGAAGACACAGTATGGATTGTCATGCGGTCCTCGGGCATCAGAAGACACATTATAGATTGTCATGCAGTCCTCGGGCATCACAAGACACACTATAGATTGTCATGCAGCCTCAGGGATCATAAGACACACTATAGATTCTCGTGCGGTCCTCGGGGATCACAAGACACACTATAGATTGTCATGCAGTCCTCGGGGATTACAAGACATACTATAGATTGTCAAGCGGTCCTCGAGGATCAGAAGACACAGTATGGATTGTCATGCGGTCCTCGGGCATCAGAAGACACATTATAGATTGTCATGCAGTCCTCGGGCATCACAAGACACACTATAGATTGGCATGCGGTCCTCGGGGATTACAAGACACACTATGGATTGTCATGAGGTCCTCGAGCATCACAAGACACACTATAGATTGCCATGCCGTCCTCGGAGATTACAAGACACACTATAGATTGACATGCGATCCTGGGGCTTCACGTCACATTATAGACCGCCATGCGATCTTCGGGCATCGCAAGAAACACTGCGGATTGGCATGCAGTCCTCGAGCATCACAAGACACTATAGATTGTCATGCGGTCCTCGGGTATTGCAAGAAACACTATGAATTGTCACGCGGTCTCGAGGATCACAAGACACACTTTGGATTGTTATGCGGTCCTCTGGCACCACAAGACACTATAGATTGTCATGCGGTGTTCGGGCATCACAAGACACATTATAGATTGTGATGTGGTCCTCGGGCATCACAAGACACACTATATATTGCCATGCCGTCCTCGGGGATAACTGGACACACTATAGATTGTCATGCGGTCCTCGGGCATCACAAGTCGCACTATATACTGTAATGTGGTCCTCGGACATCACAAGACACACTGTGGATTGTCATGCAGTGCTCGGGCATCACAAGACTCTTTAGGTCGCCATGCTGTCTTGTATCATCACAAGACACACTATAGACTGTCACGTGGTCCTGCCGTGGATCACAAGTCACATTATAGATTGCCATGCAGTCCTCGGGGATCACAAGACACACTTTAGATGGTCATGCAGTCCTCGGGTTCAAAAGGACACACTATAGATTGTCATGCAGTCCTCGGGGATCACAAGACACAATATGTATTGCCATGCATCTCTCGGGGATCACAAGACACACTGTAGATTGTCATACAATCCTCGGGATCACAAGATGTACTATAGATGGACATGCGGTCCTGGGACATTACAAGATACATTATAGATTTTCATGCAGTCCTCGACGATTACAAGGCACAATATAGATTGCCATGCAGTCCTCGGGGATGACAAGACACACTATAGATTGTAATACAGTCCATGGGAATCGCAAGACACACTATAGATTGCTATGCACTCCTTGAGGATCACAAGACACATTATAGATTGCCATGCAGTCCTCGTGGATCACAAGACACACTATAGATTGTAATACAGTCCTCGGGGATCGCAAAACACACTATAGATTGCCATGCACCTCTCGGGGATTACCAGTGACACTATGCCTTGTCACGCAGTCCTCGGGGATCACAAGACACACAGTAGATTGGCATACAGTCCTCGGGATCACAAGATGCACTACGGATTGTCATGCGGTCCTCGGGGATTACAAGACACATTATAGATTGCCATGCAGTCCTCGGCGATTACAAGGCACACTATAGATTTGTCGTGCAGTTCTCGGGCATCACAAGACACACTATAGGTTATCATGCAGTCCTCGTGGATCACAAGACACACTATAGATTACCCTGCAGTCCTCGGGGATGACAAGACACTATAGATTGCCATGCGGTCATCGGAGATCACAAGACACATTTTAAATTGTCATGCGGTGATCGGAGATCACAAGATACTATAGATTCTCGTGCGGCCCTCGGGGATGACAAGACACTATAGATTGTCATACAGTCCTCGGGGATCAAAAGACACACTATAGATTGTCATGCAGCCTCAGGGATCATAAGACACATTATCAGCCTCAGGGATCATAAGACACATTATAGATTATCGTGCGGTCCTCGGGGATCACAAGACACACTATAGATTGTCATGCAGTCCTCGGGGATTACAAGACATACTACAGATTGTCAAGCGGTCCTCGAGGATCAGAAGACACAGTATGGATTGTCATGCGGTCCTCGGGCATCAGAAGACACATTATAGATTGTCATGCAGTCCTCGGGCATCACAAGACACACTATAGATTGGCATGCGGTCCTCGGGGATTACAAGACACACTATGGATTGTCATGAGGTCCTCGAGCATCACAAGACACACTATAGATTGCCATGCCGTCCTCGGAGATTACAAGACACACTATAGATTGACATGCGATCCTGGGGCTTCACGTCACATTATAGACCGCCATGCGATCTTCGGGCATCACAAGAAACACTGCGGATTGTCATGCAGTCCTCGAGCATAACAAGACACTATAGATTGTCATGCGGTCCTCGGGTATTGCAAGAAACACTATGAAATGTCACGCGGTCTCGAGGATCACAAGACACACTTTGGATTGTTATGCGGTCCTCTGGCATCACAAGACACTATAGATTGTCATGCGGTCTTCGGGCATCACAAGACACATTATAGATTGTGATGTGGTCCTCGGGCATCACAAGACACACTATATATTGCCATGCCGTCCTCGGGGATTACTGGACACACTATAGATTGTCATGCGGTCCTCGGGCATCACAAGTCGCACTATATACTGTAATGTGGTCCTCGGATATCACAAGACACACTGTGGATTGTCATGCAGTGCTCGGGCATCACAAGACTCTTTAGGTCGCCATGCTGTCTTGTATCATCACAAGACACACTATAGACTGTCACGTGGTCCTCGAGCATCGCAAGACACACTATAGATTTCCATGCCGTCCTCGGAGATTAAAAGACACACTATTGATTGACATGCGATCCTGGAGATTCACGTCACATTATAGACTGCCATGCGATCTTCGGGCATCACAAGAAACACTGCGGATTGTCATGCAGTCCTCGAGCATCACAAGACACTATAGATTGTCATGCGGTCCTCGGGTATTGCAAGAAACACTATGAATTGTCACGCGGTCTCGAGGATCACAAGACACACTTTGGATTGTCATGCGATTCTCTGGCATCACAAGACACTATAGATTGTCATGCGGTCTTCGGGCATCACAAGACACATTATAGATTGTGATGTGGTCCTCGGGCATCACAAGACACACTATAGATTGCCATGCCGTCCTCGGGGATTACAAGACACACTATAGATTGTCATGCGGTCCTCGGGCATCACAAGTCACACTATATACTGTCATGTGGTCCTCGGACATCACAAGACACACTGTGGATTGTCATGCAGTGCTCGGGCATCACAAGACTCTTTAGGTCGTCATGCTGTCTTGTATCATCACAAGACACACTATAGACTGTCACGTGGTCCTCGAGGATTACAAGACACAATATGGATTGTCATGCAGTCCTCGGGCATCACAAGACACTATAGATTGTCATGCGGTACTCGGGCATCACAAGACACAGTGTAGATTGTCATACGGTCCTCGGGCATCACAAAACACACCATCGATTGTGATGCCGTCCTCGGGGATTACTGGACACACTATAGATTGTCATGCGGTCCTCGGGAATTACAAGAACCACTATAGATTGTCATGCCCTCCTCGGGCATCACAAGACACACTATAGATTGTCATGCCTTCCTCGGCGATTACAAAACACACTACAGATTATCATGCAGTCCTCGGGATCACAAGGCACATTAGATGGTGCAAGAAGGTATACCACACATTGATTTGATAACTATAGATACGAGGGGACAACTATTTATTTGAAGTCGATTTGGCGATTATGCAGTATATCAGAACTGACATTTGTCGATTAGAAATAGTGTAGTAGGGCCTACATGATTTACACATTTAACATTGTAGATGGAATTTTGACGCAATGATACACATCTTTCAGAGAAGGTGTGATTCGAGTATTTAGCGGTAGACTGTTAGACAATTTCGGGACATAGTAACATCCATGGAATTTAGACCCAATCTTGTAGTTCTTACTGTAGAATCAAACAGCATTCTGTGATATCGAAAAGAGTATCTGCTCTGTTGAAGATAATGTTTTGTTCAATTAGAGTTTGTATATCTCCACATATAGCCTTTTCTCTGATTTTTTCAAGCGCAGAATCCTGTATTTTTCGCAATAAGGATTCTTTGGCGGACTCGCAGTCATTGAACACGGATCTCCAATACTCTTTTCTTAATTTTTTTGCCGACTATGATTCTAGACAGGAATATAATAATTACAATACGATAGTATAAACCAACTAAAACTATCCATCCTAGCAGACTCAATGAGATATGAAGATATTCGTTTCAAGGTTGTATCAGTGTAGCCTGACTATAGACAACAGGTCACGATGTAATAATTCACAAGTCGTCCTCGCTGATCACTTCGTTTTGTATTGTTTCTCGATGAGTGTAGCACGAAAACAACAGTAGAGAAAAAGTAAACAAAGTTTGATTGACCTTTCATTTTTGCATATCATTAATTTCGGGAAAGGTCAACCAGATTTTGTTTACTTCGGCTTTCTCTTCGTGTTAATCTCTGGTAATATCCGGTAATGTTCGGCAACTTTCGAAGGTCAATCTTAATTGACCCTTTGTTATGTCACTTCCGGTTCATCTTTGTTAGAAATCAACCCGGCAGGAAATTGTTCCCCAATCACTACAATGTTAATTGACCTATGTATATTGCATGTCAAGTCGGAGCTTGTATAGCCTGGCTGCCTTCCCAGTAGACAGGTCATGACCAGAATTCACTTCGCTGCCGATACGTGCTTCAATGCATTTCGCTGAGAAGCAACAGGAACTTGATAATGTGATGTCTAGCACTGTAATATCACTTGTATATATTGCACCATGTAAACTTCCTGTCTGTGTCTTGTGTGCTGTCTTCGGTGTTTTATAGGGTGGATGGGGGGTGTCTGGTTCCATGCTGCTTCAAAGATTTCTTCTTTGTAGTAGCAGGAACGCAACTTGACTGGGTGGTGCTCAGTTGGTTCGTCACGATATAGCTGAATTATTGTTGAAAGCGACGTTAAACTCTATTCACTCACTCGCTCACCCACTGCCGATACGGGCGTAATTCGAATTCAAATTCTATTGGATGATCATTTTGGCTGCCAGTTTGGTTATCGCCTTTCATTGGCTCATGGTCGTTCATTCTCTGGATCTGTGGATGTTTATTCGGACCCAATACATTCCGCAATGCAGATGTGATCAGCTCTAAAAAAAATTTATAATTATAGTTAGGTCAATTTCTTAATATTTTGATTAGTTTAGTGTTACTAGTATTTTATTGTGCTTTTTGTCAGAGTTCTGTTAAATATAGTTTTCACCATACAGATTGGTGATTTTACACTGGTCTACATTTTTACATGTAAAGACCCATATCTATATGTGTTAAAGTAGGTGGCGATACCAGATTTCTTCAATATAAGATTATCACCAAGATTTGTCACAGTGTTATCAATGCTGTGTGTACTTATGTTTACCATTGACCAGAAGGGAATCTTCTCTATATACTGTATGTAGACTATAGGTATAGGTGACATGGTCAGTATTCATCAGTTGTAAACAGGAAATAGGTGAAATGGTCATAGAACCATCCCAGTTAGCTAAATAATATAGCCCTCAAGAGTATGAGGGCTATACGTCGGCCCCAGTCACCTCCAGCGAGGGTTTTAGATAATTTTATTACGAATCACCCACCTCTGAAACTGCCGTACATCTAATCTCTATCCCCTCCTGCACACTATTTCAAAATCTTGCACACTATTGTGAAATAGTAACGAATATATCGCCGTCTGAATTTTCCAGTCGGAAACTTCTAGCTCTCTGCGCGCCATGTTGGTGACGTCACTCTATACGGTTAGCATGGCGCGTTTAAAGTGGAAGTCGTCTGGGAAATTCAGACGGCGATATATTCGTTACTATTTCACAATAGTGTGCAAGATTTTGAAATAGTGCGCAGGAAGGGATAGAGATTAGATGTACGGCAGGTTCAGAGGTGGGTGATTCGTAATAAAATTATCTAAAACCCTCGCTGGAGGTGACTGGGGCCGACCTATAGCCCTCATACTCTTGAGGGCTATATATTATTTAGCTAGGCGCTGGGTCGGTGGCCAGCTGATGTTGCACGCGTCAGTCGGGGGTTGATGGACACTCCAAGCGGCGTTGGAGATCTACCGATTGACCGTTCTCTAAAAAAAAAAAACTCGTTCTTGTATCCATCCAACAATGCATTGACACCCGTCCCCATGTGCGCTGGGTTGTTCGGGTAGAGCAAGGGTTTGTCTACGACAACAACTTTCCGATGTAAGCATGATAATTTTCACTAAGAATGACACCCACCTGCTGGAACAGGAAGTGGAGCCAGAGATTTACTGGTCGCAGCGAAGCATTATCTCCGAATGTGGTGCCGTCCCATTGAATTTATTTTGGCTTCCACGTACAAGTATGTGTGTGCTTAATCAACGTTCGTCATATCCGAGTTTATGATGACTAAATCGATGGAGCCCGATTAGACTGTTAATCCTCGAGACCCGTCCTTGGTACATGTCATTTGAAAAAAATATATGTAGGTTTATTTTCTTAGTGGGAAATTTACCGCACGACGTCGGGCATTACAGGTTAGTTTTTCTGGGTATTCTTGCATTTACCATGTTTAGCCCCATGTTGAGGCGTTTACTCCATCAGACGTCCTCGATGCTCATCCATTAACATCAGATGATAAGATAATTCATTTAACGTCGGTGTTTGCAAACATAACAACATTAGCACTCTATGTGCTATTATTACCGACACAACATGCAAACAATAAAAATAGAAAATATACATCATACAAATTAACATACATAAAAATACTGTATAGGTGTACTGTACTGTGAACATGCAATGAGGTGGGATAAATCTCTTAGCAGATACTTTTGAACTCTTTAACCGACTGTGGACACACTTTTAATGTTATTTGGCAACTCTTTCCACATTTTTGATCCCTAATAGCATAATGAATTAATACCATACTTTATTGTTCGACATTTTGGTTGTTCTAAGTTGTTGCATCTACGTAGGTTGTACGACTGGGGTTTTACAGTGATTAAATCTTCGACATACGATGGTGAGGCTTGATGAATTGACTTGTAGATTTCAATAAGAAGATTTTTCTACTTCACCAGCACTGTGGGAACATTCGCTTTACATAAGAGGGCGTCGTAATGCTATTTCTTGATTTTTTTTCAATCCTGGTCATGTTAGTTTTCTTCCGATATAGCCGGATTATAGAGGGCAGTAATTTAAGTGTGTAGATATAAATGCCCTAAACACTGACAATTGTCATATGTTTGCTTTTTAGTCGTCAGACATCGT
>JAVTVY010051414.1:0-27651 GCA_036873755.1 Hanleya hanleyi | reverse complement strand
GTTTATCACGTTCGAAGGGCAATGCAAATATCACTGATTTTTCCATTAACGATAACCTTGGTTTCTTTGTATGCCGACTTTGAATAAAGCAGCCTTGAGGAAGTTGCGTGCCAAGCCATTGAGCTTCAAACAGGGATCCGAAACATAACTTCCGCCATTTCTAAGAGACTTGCACAAGTGCTTCACTCCGATCTGCAAATATAGCAGTTACCGGTATAATAAAGCTGAATTCTCCAGGCATGCGTACTGTTATATAATGGCTGATACCGTTAATCTACAATTTCGATGTAAATAACTTCGAAGTTATTAAAAGATAGAAAAAATAAATGCCACTACGTGAACCAGGCTTTAAACAGCAAAGCTAGATGAAACGGCCTATTATTCATGGTTATACATGGGTGAACTGAACGAAGTAGGGGATCATTAATTATTTATATCACACGATCCATGCAATGTTTAACGTTCATGACACTTTTTGTGCTGCTTTTGTATTTGGTTACCGTGACATTACTTTAAACTTCACTCAACCAGCAACCATTTCCTCTCTAGATCTGGGAGAAAATAATTGATCTTTCAGATATGGACAAAAAGAGCTCATCTATTAGATGTGGAAAAATATAGTTCGTCTTTCAGATATCGGCAAAACAGTTCATCTGTCAGGTATGGACAAAACTAGTTCATCTCTCAGATATGGACAACTATAGTTCGTCTTTCCGATTTCAGATACGGACAAAATCATTTCATCTTTACATATGAGCAAAGAGACTTCATCTTCAGATATGAGCAAAGAGAGTTAATCTTCAGATATCAACAAAGACAGTTCATCTTTCAGATATGAGCGAAACCGGTTCATCTTTCACATACTGGCAGAAGGATTTAATCTTTCACGTATTGAAAAAATAGTTCATCTCAATGGTCCTGCTATGAAAGAGGAAATTGCCGAATTCAGAAGAGCATTAATCTACTTCAATGGAAAAAATCAGTCCCAATGAAGCGGAACAAACTGAAACATTTTAACACACGCCCGAAATAGAATAGTATTCTTTCGTTTGAAAGACTTATTCTCCGTCAGGCTATTTTCGCTCGAATGATGATTTTCTAAGAGACGATTTGGACAAAGCATCCAATAAATATTTGTACATCCCCAGGCCAAATTTGGTACTTGGTGTAAATCTCTGTATTACAGGGAGGCCGGTATGGTCACAGGCTGAGCAAACCTCTGTATTACAGGGAGGCCGGTATGGCCACAGGCTGAGTAAACCTCTGTATTATAGTAGTTACTCCTCGAACACTATCAGGGAGGCCCGTATTGCCATAGGCTGAACACATCGTCAAGGTATCGACCGCTTGTATCAACTGCCAGAACGCTGCATTTTATTTGGGACAACTGCAATTACTGTTGTAAAATGCCAATTTTATAACTCCGTTCCAGTGATAGCATAAAATATTAACTACTAGAGGTAGAATGATGGCACAAGAACCAGTAAAGTAACTGAATTACAGATTCAAAGCCTGAAAGAGACAAAACAGAAAGAGCTGAATTTCCACGTGAAACAAAGAACGAATTATTTTTTTCAACAGATGTACACTTCACGGATGCCAGATCGATGGCGAGAAATTCATTATAGATTATGGTAGCCTACGTAGGAAAAGTTGCAACGTATATAGTGAACAAAACGCGAGGTCACATACGTGACACAAGACAATCGAAACAAGAGACGTATTATGTACAATTCTAATTTTTGACACATTCATGAAAAACCATATCAGATATGAGTCATACGTCACATACAAAATCTGTTGCGCATGTTACTGATCCTGCTAGTGGTTCATGAATGCATTGATTCCAAATGTCAAACTTGTGTCAGGTAACACACATGACTGACGGATGTAATACAACGTTACAACATGCGTAACGACATGGACCATTTTAGCGCAATGTGCCATATGTGGTGTGTGTCACTCTGATCCTCGGTCCGTGACTTCCGTATCAGAACGTGTTTCAGATTGCAGCTACACCCATTACAGGTGCCTTTACGTTTCTCGGAGAAGGCTGACATCTTACAGCATGAACATATCAAAGCAACCATCTGTTGGATTGCCATGGCATATATGTATCAAATAACTAGGTCGATAGCATGATGGGTATTGCTGCGGACAGGGCACGTCACAGACTGCCGCTCGCCTGAGCAACTCGGGTTTGATTTGGTAGCCGGGCTATATCCCCAAGGCCACGTAGGGTTAATGAAATCATGTCATTTAACGTTGCGAGAGATAGGGAAAATAATTACTTCCTTCTAACCTCCAAGCAGCTATGAATTCTGTTCAACACTGGCTGTAGTCTTATTTTTCAGATCCGCATGCTTCTTTTGAGAACGTATCAGTGCATAATTTTCGATATTTTTAAACAATTCTTATTTATTTCAGCTAATTTTGTCTTCAAAGTCGTTCCACTTTCTGACGGCGATAGAAGCGAACGTAAAATCAATACCTTCGATGTCATTCGTCCATGTGAAAGTTTCATAACTCCAATGTTCCATGGAGGAGAAATGATTTCCAGGACTTTCCAGGATGATCGAGAGATTTCCCTTTTCAAATGACGCCGAAAGACACACACGATTTACATATCAGACACGTCTGAAAAGACGTCTGAAGGTTTAGACACTGTTCAAGTGTATAGAACAAAAGTGGTCAATGAGACCTGACTGTACATTCCTAGTTCCCAGTTCCTTATACGCGAATAAATAACAGGGAACTAGGAATGAATATCATGCCGGGTGTCAGTGAGCTGTTTTAGCATGCATAGAAGAAAGCAGATTATTATGTCTCATTGGGTGAAAGCCAAGTTTTCATCCAAGTTTTCATCTTAAATTAAAGAATTTCAGAATTTGACACGTTTTTCTGTTTTGTACATTTACACCGGCTCATGATTATTCAACGTTTATCACGTTCGAAGGGCAATGCAAATATCACTGATTTTTCCATTAACGATAACCTTGGTTTCTTTGTATGCCGACTTTGAATAAAGCAGCCTTGAGGAAGTTGCGTGCCAAGCCATTGAGCTTCAAACAGGGATCCGAAACATAACTTCCGCCATTTCTAAGAGACTTGCACAAGTGCTTCACTCCGATCTGCAAATATAGCAGTTACCGGTATAATATAGCAGTTACCGGTATAATATAGCAGTTACCGGTATAATATAGCAGTTACCGGTATAATATAGCAGTTACCGGTATAATAAAGCTGAATTCTCCAGGCATGCGTACTGTTATATAATGGCTGTTACTGTTAATGTACAATTTCGATGTAAATAACTTCAAAGTTATTACAAGATAGAAAAAAATGCCACTACGCGAACTAAGCATTAAACAGCAAAGCTAGATGAAACGGCCTATTATTCGTGGTTATACATGGGTGAACTGTACGAAGTAGGGGATCATCAATTATTTATATCACACGATCTATGCAATGTTTAAAGTTCATGACACTTTTTGTGCTGTTTTTGTATTTGGTTACCGTGACATTACTTTCTCTATCTATTGTTGTATTTGTGATATATAGTTGGTTTGTGCCTTTGCCTCTTGTAGGCTTTATAATGTAAAATTGGGTACAATAAATTGAATTGAATTGAATTGAATTACTTTAAGCTTTGTTCAACCATCAACCATTTCCTATCTAGATCTGGGAGAAAAGAATTCATCTTTCAGATATGGACAGAAATAGCTCATCTATTAGATATGGAAAAATATAGTTCGTCTTTCAGATATCGGCAAAACAGTTCATCTGTCAGGTATGGACAAAACTAGTTCATCTCTCAGATATGGACAACTAGTTCGTCTTTCAGAGTTCAGATACGGACAAAATCATTTCATCTTTATATATGAGCAAAGAGACTTCATCTTCAGGTATGAGCAAAGAGAGTTAATCTTCAGATATGTACAAAGACGGTTCATCTTTCAGATAGGAGCGAAACCAGTTCATCTTACATATACTGTCAGAAGGATTTAATCTTTCACATATTGAAAAAATAGTTCATCTCAATGGTCCTGCTATGAAGGAGGAAATTGCCGAATTCAGAAGAGCATTAACCTAGTTCAATGGAAAAAATCAGTTCCAATGAAGCGGAACAAACTGAAACATTTTAACACAGGCCCGATATAGAATAGTATCCTTTCGTTTGTAAGACTTATTCTCCGTCAGGCTATTTTCGCTCGAATGATGATTTTCTAAGAGGCAAATTGGACAAAGCATCCAATAAACATTTGTACATCCCCAGGCCAAATTTGGTACTTGATGTAAATCTCTGTATTACAGGGAGGCCGGTATGGCCACAGGCTGAGCAAACCTCTGTATTACAGGGAGGCCGGTATGGCCACAGGCTGAGCAAACTTCTGTATTACAGGGAGGCCGGTATGGCCACAGGCTGAGTAAACCTCTGTATTACAGGGAGGCCGGTATGGCCACAGGCTGAGCAAACCTCTGTATTACAGGGAGGCCGGTATGGCCACAGGCTGAGCAAACCTCTGTATTACAGGGAGGCCGGTATGGCCACAGGCTGAGCAAACCTCTGTATTACAGGGAGGCTGGTATGGCCACAGGCTGAGTAAACCTCTGTATTACAGGGAGGCCGGTATGGCCACAGGCTGAGCAAACCTCTGTATTACAGTGGTAAGAGAATATCCGGCTTTCATGAAATTAACAACTGCTGATAAATTTATTTCCATAATGTCATGCCGTGATAGTCCAACAATAATTAATACAGTGTGTTCAACACTCCTGAAATGGTACAGAAATGATAGCTAGTGACTGTTCTTTACCAAAGCTATATTCACGTTCAGATATACGCGTTCATGTATATAGATTACATGTGCTTCTGTTTTGCATTTCAGTATTTTACTATTCTACTGATTTTATTTACTCTTGTACTCTGCCATATCTGGTGTTCGTACAATAAAATCTTGAATCTTGAATCTTGAATCTTGGGAGGCCGGTATGGCCACAGGCTGAGTAAATCTCTGTATTATAGTAGTTACTCTTCGAACACTATCAGGGAGGCCCGTATCGCCATAGGCTGAACACATCGCCAAGGTATCGACCGCTTGTATCAACTGCCAGAACGCTGCATTTTATTTGGGACAACCGCAATTACTGTTGTAAAATGCCAATTTTATAACTCCGTTCCAGTGATAGCATAAAATATTAACTACTAGAGGTAGAATGATGACACAAGAACCAGTAAAGCAACTGAATTACAGATTCAAAGCCTAAAGGAGACACAAAAAAACAGAGCTGAATTTCCACGTGAAACAAAAAACGAATTATTTTTTCAACAGATGGTTTGCACATGTGCACTTCAAGGATGCCAAATCGATTGCGAGAAATTCATTATAGATTATGATAGCCTACGTAGGAAAAGTTGCAACGTATATAGTGAACGAATCGCGAGGTCACATACGTGACACAAGACAATCGAAACAAGAGACGTATTATGTACAATTCTAATTTTTGACACATTCCATGAAAAACCATATCAAATATGAGTCATACGTCACATACAAAAATCTGTTGCGCATGTTACTGATCCTGCTAGTGGTTCATGAATGCATTGATTCCAAATGTATCTCATGTCAAACTTGTGTCACGTAAGACACATGACTGACGGATGTAATACAACGTTACAACATGCGTAACGACATGGACCATTTTAGCGCAATGTGCCACATGTGGTGTTTAACCCAACCAGGCCTGGGAGGGCCAATCCTATCAAACTTTCTGCCCTCTCCGGAACGACATACAAATTGAGAGCTGACACTCCGAGACTTTATAGTTTATCATATTGAAGTCATTTTTAACCTATTTGCATAACGCCCTTAGCAGAGGATCATGGGAAAATGCAAGACGGCGACCACGTGGGGTACCAGGAAAGTGATGTTTTCGACATTTTTCTTCAAAATTTCTGCTTTTCCGCGAAGAAAAGTCGGCAAAAACTATTTTATTTCACATCACATTAATATTTATCATGCAGTTTTTGCGAAGAAATTGTATAAATCAAAAATTCGAAAAATCGATCCAAAAATGCCGTTTTCGAAAATGACGTCACTGTAACGTCATCAAAGCGGCCATCTTGGATTTTTTAATATATTTTCTGGTAGAGCTTGACCGAAGGGTCTGGTGTGATAAGTTCCAGCCCCCTAGTTCAAGGGGTAAGAAAAAATATTTTGGGGGCCATTTCGGCTCCCCCAGCCATGGACAGGTTCCAAAAAACCCCAGGCCAGATAGGGTTAAATGAACAGTTACAATCAAAGCCTGGCTGAGAGACATTATATTCTAGAAAACAACTTGGATTATTTATTTGGGTAAAACAGATAATGGCCAGTGAAACCTAAGATACAGCAAGAAAGATTGGTTATGTCCAAGGTGGGAAGGAGTTGATGATAGGAACACTATGATGACTTGTACGCATCCCGGTGTCAGCACATGAGCATGACATGGCTCGGGAATGGCTAATAACTTTAGACGGGACTAGAGATGGAAAGTAGGGAGCTTTCGGTTTTCCATATACCACATCAACGCAGATAAGATATATAACTTGCAATTATACCTCCAAACCGTTTCACCGCTTACTGACCCGGAGCGTTCTTGGTAAATTATCAGTATCTGCTGACGGCAATTTTTGGGACGGTTGGATAGGAAGGTAAAGAATTTCCCTCTGTCAACGCCACGAGGGCCCTGTAGACGAATGCGCACTCGAAGAACGCTTCCACCCAATCCGATGTTGTGGCAGAATTACGCCCCCTGTTGGATGCGAATGATACGATACAGAAACATGTTGTGTCTGTTTATAACCACGTGTTGCCGGAAGATTCTCTTACAAAACCTCGCAGAGATACAATCAACTAACATGTATCCACATTGGCAATTAGCGTTGTAAAGCGAAAGACTGTCCAGCAGGAATAAATATATGGGTCTTAACGTTTAACCCATCTAAGACATTTATTACTGATTTGCAACTCACGTAAGACACATTGTCCTGAAGAGAAATATTTGAAGGGGACCTTGTTTCCTGGAACATTCATTCCTTTCACAATGGTCATTGGTAATATCCGGTCTTGCAAAAGGCGCGGCAGAAAATCCTATCCCGCCTATCTGACTGATGGCTGTGAGATGGTTGATGCTTATCAGGTTTTGAACTCGGAATGAATACTACGATAGCTGCTATGTGATACAGAATGCTGAGAAAAATACACTATATGCATCAATTTCAGTTGTTGCTTGATAAAGTTTAGTTAAATCACTCCAAAACTGGTACATTTTTTAGGGCAACCGCTTCTGTCAAAGAGCTCCGATGTGTAGGAACATAACACTCTGCGTTTGCTTGTTACACAATGTGAAGCATGTGTGGAGTTTAAAGAGAAACGACGCCAATTTGT
Source organism: Hanleya hanleyi (assembly GCA_036873755.1). NCBI lineage: Eukaryota > Metazoa > Mollusca > Polyplacophora > Lepidopleurida > Hanleyidae > Hanleya > Hanleya hanleyi. Next base: position 20,221 of record JAVTVY010051414.1, on the reverse strand, counting down.
CTCTTGATGACACATGACGGAAATCTAGCAATGCAACTCGGCAGTATAGAATTTGGGAGTCCTCCATTGGTCAGAAGAACGTCGGTACAATTTTCTCCTTGTTTCATTATATTCAAAATCACGAGGAAGAGAAGTCAAGAAGTCCCTTAGATTTGAGAGCCCTTGGTTGAGCAGTATTGGAAGAATAGCCAGAGGCGAACTATAGCAAAAGGCCACCGTGTTACAGCGAGGAGATACCCATCAGGGAATAGTCTGGCTTCGAGGAAATCTAATTCCAGTGATATTCAGTCTTGGATGGTCAATATGTCATTTATGACTAAGACGATGATAAAACAATTCTCGACACTTCTTTCAGAGACTTCCAGTGAAATGAAAATCCAAACGATATATTGGAGAGATGTAATTTAACAGATTCTGCACGAATGTCATCTTCCGATTTCAAACGGTTCATGATCCAATTATAAATCCAAAATGGCTGACACCGGAATCAAACTTAATGGACAGAGGCAGTGTACAAAGTAAAGTTGAAAAATTCCCAAATAAATTACTTAAATAAGAATGACAAACCCATCAAAGAGGTCAAGCTATTTGTTCATAGTGATGAGTTGGTGAAAAGAAAACACAGAGTATCTTTAAGAACCACTCAGCTATTAAAAGTAAAGTATATACGCATATTAAGGGGCCCCATGACAAGATCGTAACGGCGTTATCTGTCTGATGATGGATCAAATGCGAGGTTTGTGAAAAAAATTTAACTACTGAAACATTTTCATATAAAAAAGGGTTTGTGCTTAACACAGAATAAGAACAGACACCAGCCTGCTTGAATAACAAAAAAAACACGGAGTAAACAGAAATAGGAATGGAATAGCGATCACTCAGTTGGTAGTAAAGGGGATGGATTTTTGGGCCAACAAAAAAGAAATGGAACGTAAAGCTACAGCCGCTTTCAGACGAATCGTTGGGCCACGCAGCTGATATGATGGTGAACGAAGCAGTACGAACAAGGATTGAATCTTGGATAAGACCCTGCTTGTAGAGAGCCCTGATGATAAGACCCTGCTTGTAGAGAGCCCTGATGAGTTGATTTTATTTGGGCCAACCAGCAAATTAAAGTAAAAGGGCATAGGGACTAGAGGTGCTACCACTATAACACTCACTGTATAAATCAAATGTACCTTGAATTGTGAAGTATACTATACCTAAAATGAAGGAGATTACTTCAAGAGTTTTACCCAAAACATGCTTGACATGCTAAAACAAACATACAGGTTACAGGTTATGAAGAAGAAAGGACGATCAATAAAATAGACGGCCGCTATTTCTTGTCATATGAGAGACACCACATGAGTGGTACCACTGCTGCAAATGTTTAACGAACAGATATATATCGAGAATAGTATTGCCTACGACCAGAGTTTGCCATTGTGGATAACTCCGGATATAGTTTCTACAGAACTACTGCTATAGTGTATAGTGTCAGTGTCGCGACGTCTGAACATACTGGAGTAAACGTTTCATTTTTTATTTTTTTTCAGATTTCTCCAACCTTACAATAAATTGTCTTATGTGACTTATCAAGGACAAGGAATAACGTATTCCCCTATTGTCCCACTTACCTTATTCCAGAGTACACTATATTCTGAACATGCCGAAGAGCTCCGATATGAAGGATAATAACACTAAGAGACTACCCACTGCACAACGTAAAGTCTCTGTGAGATCTGACAATAAACTCAATTTTAGAGTTGTCACTGAACCAATACAGTGCAATTCAGCTTGAAGGTCCCGGATTGACCATAGGGATCGCGGTTCCAAATTTCCTCATAAAAGATAATTCATGAAATCGTCTGGATCAGAGAGCACTTGGGCAGATTATATTGGAAGTATAACCAGCGGCAATCCAAGACACAGTGAACGATGAATTCAGGGGAAATCCAATTCCACAAATATGGAGGCTTGCACAGTCTTTGTGTGAAATATGGCTGACGATGGTAGCGGAGCCATTTCTAACATAAATCCCCATTGTATGTCTTATTATGTCAGGAAGACGTGCCGATACAGCAATGTGAACGATTCCTCATGAACGTCCGACTTTTAATATCAAACAATTGTCCATTAACCGATTCTAATATTAGAACACTTGAAATAAACATTGATAGAGACAGGCCCAGTACAAAGCAATGCTGGAAACTTACCCACAGAAAATAATCCTAGAAGAGTCAAGAAAACAAGCATCAACAGGAGTGATAGAGAGTACAAGCGTCTTCCATCGGTACGACATCCAGTTTCGTTTTGAGCGCCATGTATTTTACATCTAGGTTGTATTAATTAAATGAACATGCACGGCCAAAGCGTCATAGATATATCATGTTCTAGAAAAGGATTCGGACATCCTTCTGGATATAATAATACTGATCAGTGATAAGGATCTGCAAAATGTTCTTCGAATATAGCATCAGGATGGCTTCCTGCTATCATTAGAACCTATATAGCTATTGCCGTTACTCTCCTTCGATAAAACCACTTGTGTATCTTTTTCAATTTTTCTTTCATGGTGTTGGGATTTGCGATTTATCTATCGAACGGTTGACGCAGATTTTTTTTTGTGACGACGGCTGAATACTGAAAGTCGGATCTGACCCCTATATCCCATACATTTACCATATTTACTTGTATGGAGCGATATACAAGAGGTGGGAAAAATTGATGACGTCTGGTGACTAAAAAAACAACCATATGAAAGCTTTCCTCGGCACCTCACATTCAGACGCGATAATACGATGGATTCTCGGATCTAGCAGAAGTATCTCAGCCGCGCTTTAATTGCAGATGTTCATGTGGAGACTATGAAGTAGCCACACGGTCCCTAACGCCGGCTTAAGCGGAATTAGATAGGCTAGCTCAGGAACTGTGACGATGGTCAGCTCAAAACAATAAATCATTTGATGTTAATGGATGAGCATCGTGGACGTCTGATGGAATACACGCCACAACATGGGGTAAACCTGGTAAATGCAAGAACCAGGCAGAACTGATGGCAGGACCAGAATAACTGGTGTGGAAGAAAACACACAATATTATGTAGTCCAGCCATTCATCCATATTGATGACAAAAGCTGTTACAAAAGAACAACCAGCAGAAAAAATGCAAAGATTCTTGTAGTTATTTTAAATCTGGAGTATACTTTATTCATCAGTGAAAACTTAGTAGTTCTTGTATGCCTGTGAATATAGGGTTACAAAATCAGGGTTTGTGAACAAGCAGTTCTGCAGGGAGGGGATTTCCAAATTGGAAAAACATGGTTTGTACTTATCATTTGCGAGGTAACACAACTTGAGTGTAGATATCAATCAGTGAAAAAGAGACACTGAGCAAATTGGAATATGGAACGGACTGAGTGATTCAGCGGGTAGTAAATGAGAACTCCAGAGTTCGAATTGCGGAGAGAGACAATAGAAGATAAATTGAAAGAGAAAACTACAACGGCTTTAGCTTAATCTCTTGACGACGTACACACATAATGCATCGAGCACAGGATTTGGCGCTTTTTGGGTCACGTTATTGACGCTTTTGACGCTCTTCTTGAGTGATTTTGACGCTTTCAGTGCGAGGATATGAACATGATGTACTGATCTTATCAGACAAAACTAAATGGCAGACTTGCACAACAGAGACACTGAGTGAACAGAAAGCACCAGTTCTGGATAATGATTGGCTAGCTGGATCAGACAGGTGTGAAATTTGGGTCGTTCATTGGATACATGTATTGTGCGAGATATAAGAAAACAACCACTTTCGTGGAAAGTCAATGTTCGTTGTGAATTCTTGTTCCTGACAACTGTTTTCCTTTTCTATCCGCAATAAGCAACCAGTCTAACCCAAAATAGGCATGCCAAGATAATCAATATACGAAAATTAGTCTAGTTGTAATACAAAGCTAAAACAGGAAAATTAATACAGCACATTTCTGGTCGTATTATAACCAAAATGGTCAATTGATGCCATATGTAGCTGCGAATTTGTAAATGATTTAAATTAACAGACGATAATGTATATAGCACATAAGTTCTTCCTCAAAATCTCAAAGTAGTCATTGGTGGCAATCAAGGAACTGTATCATCGTTATTCGTTCTAGATAATTGCTAGCCTGCGTAGGAAAAGTTGCAACTTGAATTATACGCGACGTCAAATACGTGACACAAGAAATCGAGACAGATTTGTGACACCTTCATGAAAAACCATACAAAATATTGGTCCAATTATGTGTCATGAAGGAAACTCTTCCATGTGTTAATGATCATGCTAAGGAACATTTTCATGTGTCACGTGTGGTTCATGACTGCATCGATATATTATCATCACCGGGAAATTTCATGCGTATATCATGTCAAACTGTGTCACGTATGTGACAAACCTGATTCACGGATGTGATACGCCTAAATGTTCCCACTGTATGATTTGTTACAACATACGTTACAACATGGGTCGTCTTAACGTCATGTGTTTTACAACTATGCACCGTGTTTAAATGAGCAGTTACCTAAGACACAACCAGGAATTTTTATTTTGCCCAAGGTAAACTTTGTGTTTGCTCGCTACATAATGTAAAGCATGCGTGGGGTTTACAGAGAAACGAGGCCAATTTGTCCGTTGTCTCTTGACGATAAGTGGAATCTAACAATGCAATTCGACAGAACAGAATTTAGAAGTCCTCGATTGGTCAGAAGAACGTCGGTGCCAATTTTGCCTTGTTTTATTATATTCAAGATCACGCGAAAGAAGTCGTTCGGATTTCGTTCGTCACAGCGCTACAAAGGGGAGATCCACATCAGGGAATAGTCTGACTTTGAGGAAATTTAATTCCAGTAATATTCTGACTTGGTCAATGTGTCATATAGGACTAACGATGCTGATAGAACAATTTCTGGTGATTCTATAAGAGACTGCCACTGGAGTGATTATCGAAACGATGATAGGAGAGATGTATGTCACAGATTCCGCATGAACGTCAACTTTCGATATTAAATGGTCCATGACCCATGTATATATTTAAAATAACCTACACGTGCAATGAAGCTTAACGGATATACAAATAAAGCTGAACAGTTTTCAGACAACATACTGAAAAGCTGTGTAAGAGATCAAGCCATGTGTCCATATTGACGGAAAGATGAACCCGAGAAGAGTTCAGAATCGCCCCTCTATTGCAAGGAAAGTATATACGTATATTAAGTTGCTCCATGGCAAGATCGTGTTGGGGTTCTTATTTGCCTGTTGATGTATCGAAGCTGTGTATTAATTTGAGGTTTGTAAACGTTTTTTTTGGAATATCGGTTTGTGTCTAACACAGAATAAGCGCATACACCAGCCTGGTTGAATAAAAAAAAATACTAACGGGGTAAACAGAAATAGGAACGGAAAGCAACGTCAGTGGGTAGTAATTGGATGGATTTTAGAAACCGAATATTATATTGAGTCAACAAAAAAAGAAATAAAAAGAAAGGCTATAACAGTTTTCAGGCGAAACTTTCGGCCATGCAGCTGATATGAATAGAGAACGGAGCAAAGTGAAGACGGATTGAATCTCAGGCAAGACCTGTTTGTATAGTGTCTTGATGAGTTAATTCTATTAGGGCGAACGAGCAAACTAAATTAAGAGGGTCTGGGGACTAGAAGTGCTACAACTATACAATGCTCACTCTGAGAACCAAATATAACTTGTGAGGTACTGTTGCTGCTGCACCGTGATTTATTTCGACCCACTTTAACTAAAATAACGGAATTTACTGCGAGAGTCTGACCCAAAATATACTTGACATGCCTCAAAGAATGCGAAATTTGGTTACATCTTATGAAGCAAAAAGGACAATCAATGAAGCAGATGGCCGCTATTTCTGGTCGTATGAAAGACATCACATGAGTGATACCACAGCTAAATCTGTTCAATGAGCAGATAGATATATGTCACGCGTGGTCATCGAAAAAGTATTCCGATATATCAACAGATCGAATATACTTTCTACAGTAAAGCTAATGTAATGTGTAATGTTACGGGGCCGTCACGACGTTTGAACATACTGGAGCGATCGTTCCATTTTCTCAGATTTCTCAAACCATACAATGAATTATAGGCAAAGTCTTATGTTACATTCAAGGACAAAAAATTCTCAAAATTAGAAAAGGGATTACATATTTCACCTATTTCCTCACGTACTTTATTCTTAGAGTAGACTATATCCCATATAACATAGTCATGTATGTATTCATATTGACGGAAAGATAAATTCAGGAAGTGTCAAGAAAACAGCAGCTTTTAGAATCACTCAGCTATTAAGTGGCACGAGGGCAAGATCGTGCTGGCGTTCTTATCTGCCTGTTGATGTATCAATGGATTGTAGGCCTATTAAGGTGAGGTTTGTAAAATCACCGTTTTTAGGACTACTATAGCATTCCAATATTCTACAGGGTTCGTTCTTAACACTATAAAAGAATAAAAAATAAACAAATAGAAATAGCAACGAAAATCGAAGTCAGCGGGTAGTAATTGGAAGGTTTTTAAAAGCCCAACAGTATATCGAGTCAACAAAAAAGAGAAAAGAAATGGAAGATAGGCTATCACCGCTTTCAGGTGAATCTTTCGATCGTGCAGCTGATATGAATAGAGAACGGAGCAATGTGAACACGAATTGAATCTCAGACACGACCTACTTTATATATAGAGCCTTAATGAGTTGATTCTATTAAGGCGAACGAGCAAACTAAATTAAAAGTGTCTAGGAGCTAGAAGTGCTACTACCATATAGACACTCAGTGTGTGAATCAATTGTACATTGTACTGTGAAGTAGGCCTACTGTTGCTGCTACACCGAGATTTATTTCGATCCACTGTTCCCAAAATAACGGAACTTACTTCGAGAGTCTGACCCAAACATGCTATTTCAGCAATAGAGACTTCAGGCTTCTTCCATTTGTACGACATTTAGTTTCGGTTTAAATGCAGTGTATTATCTCCATAGTGTTAATCAAATGAACCTGCACAGCCAAATCGTCACAGATACATATACACTGCTTCAATACACTTTGCTGAGAGCCAACAGGAACTTGTTAATGTGGTGTCTAGCACTGTAATAGTTGCACTGGTCTTTATTGCACCAATGTAAACGTCCTGCCTGTGATGTCCTCAGTGTTATATAGGGTGGATGGCGGGTGTCTGGTTCCATATTGCTTCAATGATTTATTCTTTGAAGCGACAAGAACGCAACTTGGCTGGGTGGTGTTTCGTTGGTTCGTCGTGATATGACTGAAATATTGCAGTCCTGATTTTTGTCACCAGTCACGTGGTATAATCACCTTCATATCTATTTGTATGTCTATAATTATCGAGCATATACGATTTTTCGGTTCATGACGAATGGTATATGTTTTGTCTTCTGGGATACAACAAGCCCTTTGGGGTTTTATTTCCACCATATGTACGTTAATTCTAATACCCTGTATATGTTAAATGATATGGTGAATACATATTTATTCATTGTTGAAAGCGAGGGTAAGACCTATTCACTCGCTCACTCGAACGAACATGCACATCCAAATCGTCAAAGATACATCTCCTCTGCATTAGTCAAAAGAATATGCACATCATCAAAAGCATCACAGATACATTTTGCTCTAGAAAGGAATTTGGACATTCTTCTGGATATAATAATACTGGTCAGTGGTAACCATTTGACGAAAGTTCTACCAATAGAGCATCGTGATGTCTTCCTGTCAGCATTAAAACCTGTTGTCACTTCTCTCTTCCAAGAAATCCACAATTTTCCTCTTATGCTGTTAGTACAGTTCTTGTTTGCCTGCGTATTTAATGTTGCTTACAAATGGAGGGAATTAAATTGACGTTTGTGAACTCACAGGTTCGCAAGGAAGGGATTTTCAAATCGGTAAATCAAGGTTTGTGTTTATTCACTTGTGAGGTAACACAGCCCGAGTGCATATATCAACTGGTGAAATAGAAATACAGGGAAAATTGGAAAATGTTACGGATTGAGAGAGTCAGCGAATAATGAATGAAACTTCTAGGTGTCGGATTGCGGATAGGGGCAATACAAGATAAATCGAAAGAAAAACACTTTTGACTCTCTTCTTCAGCGTTCTTAGCGCTTTGAACGTGAGGATATGAAACTGATGTACTGATGTACTGAACGCAGATAAGATATATAACTTGCAATTATACCTCCTTACCGTTTCACCGCTTATCGACCCGGAGCGTTCTTGGTAAATTATCAGTATTTGCTGACGGCAATTTTCTGGGCGGTTGGATAGGAAGGTAAAGAATTCCCCACTTTGAAGGCCATAAGATCCATGCAGACTAGAGGAATAAACAGTGATGTTGTGGCAGCAGTATTCCCCCTGTTGTTTGCGAATGATAACGAAACATGTTGTGTTGCCGGAAGATATATTCTCTTACAAAACCTCGCAGAGATACAATCAACTATCATGTATCCATATTGGCAATAGCCGGTGTAGAGGGAAAGACTTTCCGAAGGCGAGTCTTACCGTTTAACCCAGCTAAGACATTTATTACTGATTTGTAACACATTGTCCTAAAGAGAAACATTTGAAGGGGACATTGTTTCCTGGAACATTCATTCCTTTCACAACTACGACATCTACCATGTCATACAGAAAGCTAACAGAAATACACCATATGTATCAATGGCAGTTGTTGCATGTTAAATTTAAGTTTAGTTAAATCACTCCAAACTGGTACATTGTTTTAGGGCAACCGCTTCTGTCAAAGAACTCCGATGTGTAGGAACACGACACTTTGCGTTTGCTCTCTACACAATGTGAAGCATGTGTGGGGTTGAAAGAGAAACGACGCCAATTTTTCGGTTGTCGCTTGACGACACATGACGGAAATCTAGCAATGTAATTCGGCAGTTTAGAAGTTGGGGGTGCTCGACTGGTCAGAAGAACGTTTGTACAATTTCCTCCTTGTTTCATTATATTCAAGATCACAAGGACGAGAAGTCAAGAAGTCGCTCAGATTTGAAAGCCCTTGGTTTAGCATTATTGGAAGAATAGCCAGAGGCGAACTATAGCAAAAGGTCACTGTGTTACAGAGAAGAGATACTCATCAGGGAATAGTGTGACTTTGAGGAAATCTAATTCCAGTGATATTCAGACTTGGATGGCCAGTGTGTCATATGTGACTAATGAGGCTGATGGAACAATTCTTGGCGGTTCTATGAGAGATTTCCAGGAAAATGAATATCAAAACAGTATATTGGAGAGATGTAATTTCACAGATTCTGCATGAAAGTCAATTTTCGATATCAAACGGTCGATGACCAAATTATGACCTACACGTGGTACCAAGCGAAACGGACAGAAGCATGGCACAAAGTGAAGTTGGAAATTTTCCTCCACACAAACTATTCGAATATGAATGAAACAATCATCAAAGAGATCATGGCATGTATCCATACCGGAAAGATGAACTCAACAAGAGTCAAGAAAACAAACGGCAGCTTTTAGAATCACTCCGCTATTGCAAGCAAAGCATTAAGTGGCCTCATTACAAGATCGTGTTGGCGTTCTTATCTGGCTATTGATGTATCAATGATGTGTTTCAATATGGGATTTTTAAATATTGTGTTTAGGACTACTATAGGAGTCCAAGATTGCAAATGGGTTGTGCTTAACACAGAATAAGAGCCTGCACCAGCCTGGTTGAATAAGAAAAAAAAGGAGTAAATAGAAATAGAAACGGAAAGCGAATTAAGTCAGTGGGTAGGAATTGGATGGATTTTGAAAACTGTACAGTGTATTGAGCCAACAAATAAAAGAATTGAATGAAAGGCTACTTCCGCTTTCAGGCGAATCTTTCGGTTATGCGACTGATATGAATACAGAACAGAGCAATGTGAACACGGATTGAATCTTGGACAAGACCTGCTTGTATAGAGCCTCGATGAATTGATTCTATTAAGGCGAACGAGCAAACTAAATTAAAAGTGTCTAGTGCTAAGAACACTCACTGTGTGAATCAAATGTACCTTAATGTATGGAGTACTGTGGCTGCTACCCCGAGATGTATTTCGATCCACTGTACCCAAAACAACGGGACTTACTTCGAGAGTCTGACCCAACCATGTTTGACATACTTATAACAAAATTAGGTTACCTGTTATGAGGCAGAAATGACGATCAATAAAGCAGCATTTTCTGGTCAGATGAGAGAAACCACGCGTGATACAACACCTGTAAGGGCACAGTGAACAGATATGGCACGCATGTATTCTCTCGAGCAGCGGTTGCCATTGAGGAATTGTTCCATGGTTGCTATGTCGCGTCGTTTGAACGTTCCATTTTCCTTTTTCAGATTCCCCAAACCTTACCCCATAAATTGTCTGATGTAGGTTGTCAACGACAAGGAATAACGTATTTCGCATATTGTCTAACTTACCTTATTCTTAGAGTAAGTTATATTAAGAACATATCAAAGTGCTCCGTGATGAACCACTTTCCACTGTACAACGTAAAGCCTCCGGGGGATATGACGAGGAAGTCAATTTTAGAGTCGTCATTGAACAAATACAGTGCAATTCAGCATAAGTGTCCGGATTGGTCAGGGAGTTGGCGGTGCAAATTTCCCCATTAAGGATAATTCATGAATTCGTCTGGATCAGAGAGCAATTGGTCAGATTATATTGGAAGTATAACCAGCGGCAAACTAGGACAGAGCCATCATCGATTTCAAGGAAACAGTCCGACTTATCGGAACTCCTATTCCAGAAATATAGAGACTTGCGTAGTCTTTGTGACAAATTTGGCTGACGATGTCTTGTGGAACCATTCCTGACATTTCCAACATACAGCCCAATTGTCAGGTTAACTGATGTCCGGAAGACACTGATGGCCGATATAACAATATTCACAGATTCCGCATGAACGTCCGACTTTCAATATCGAACAATTGCCCATTAACAGATTCTAATGTTAGAACACGTGAAATAAACGTTACTAGGTACAGCCCTGATACAAAACAATGTTGAAAAATTACTCATAGAAAATAAGCGAAGAAGAATAAACAAAAGTTTCAAAGAGATGTATTCAGCTATATAGACTATATGCGTCTTCTGTCAGTGCGACATCCAGTTTCGGTTTGAAAGTCATGTATATTACATCTCCATTGTGTTTATTAATCAAATGAACATCCACAGTCAAAGCGTCACAGATACATCTTTCTCTAGAAAAGGATTTGTACATCCTTCGGGATATAATAATACTCTCTTAAAACCTGATTGGCTTTTCACATTTACTTCACTCAAGCACCTGAGTGAAAAATTTCATCCAAGCTGAGTGACTTCCACTTAAGTTGAGTGAGTTCAACTTGAGTTGAATTAACCACACTCAACTCAACCATGAATGCTTGAGAGAATTTCACTCAAACCTGGTTGAATTTCACTCAACTTGAGCGCAATGAATTCCCACTCTTGTTTGAGTGAACTTTTCACTCAAGTTTTTTTAGAATAGAATTGAGCAGAGAATAAAATTGTGATACCTTACTATCATCATTAAAACTATTGCCAATTTTCTCTTCCAAGAAACCAACTTTCTTGTTTCAAGTTTTTTTTTATGTTATTGGGATTTGCGATCTAAATTTCGAATTGTCGACGCAGCAATTCCTTTGTGGACGACGGCAGAATACGGACTGTCAGATCTAACGCCTATACTACATACATTTACCTTCACAAATTACTCACAGAATCAGGATAACTGATGTGGAAGGAAAAACACAATGTTGAACAGTCGAGCCATTCGTCCAAATTGATACCAAAATCTCGTACAAAAGAACAAACAACAGGATCCAGGTAGTTACCGGTATTTTAAATCTGGAGTATATTTCACACAGCATTGAGAATTAATTTGAGGTTTGTTAACTCGAAATTTCTCATGGAGGGGATTTCCAAATTGGAAAAACAAGGTTTGCGTTTAATCGTCATTTGCGAGGTAACTCAGCCCCAGTGCGGATATCAACCGGTGAGATAGGGACACAGGGAAAACTGGAAAATGGAACAAACTGAGAAATGTTGGCGTCGGATTGAGGATAGAGGCAATACAACAGAATTCGAAAGAAATAACGCCTTTAGCTGAATCTCTTGACCGTGTCGATGGAACGACGTAAACACATAATGAATCGGTGACAGGACTTGATGTCTTCAGCACTTGACGCTTTTGGACTCTACCTGAGCGTTCTCTGTACTTTTGGCGCTCTTCTTAAGCGATCTCGGCGCTTTTTTGATGTTATTCTTTAGCGTTCTCGGCGCTTTTACTACTCTTCTTGACGACTTGACGATCTTTCAGCGTGAGGATATGAACAATCTTGTTCCTAGTACATCTTTTTGTCATTGCTATTCAGATCAAGCAAGCTAATGGACGTGCTTTTTTATATGTGAATTATTCTCAGAATAGGCATGTCAAGATAATGAAATCACTAGTTGTATTACTAAGATAGAAGAGGGTAATCAATAAAGTATTACAACCAATATGGACGATTCATGCCATATTTAGCTGCGAAAATTAACGGATAAACAATGTATATATGTAGCACACATGGTCTTTCCCAAAGCCCACATCAGTCTAGTTCAAGTTCATTTACTTGCAAACTATGCAGAAGTACACAGCTCAAGGGAAGGTAATCATCTCCTAGCATGAGATATTAAATAAATTACATTCAATATTAAAATACAATGATTGATTAGATTAGAACAATGGACTATTCTTTACCTCAAGCATGTATCACCTAATGTAGTGTGGACAAGAAATAGATAACATGGTCGGTTATGTAACTTCGGGTTTAAGCAATTTTGCAATCGAAGCAATCAGTGGTTGTAGTCAAGAAGCTGTATAATTGTTATTCGTTATAGAGAATGGTAGTCTACGCAGGAAAAGTTGCAACCTATGTGAATGATAAGCGAGGTCACATACGTGACACAAGAAAATCGAGACACATGAGACACATTTGTGACATATTCATGAAACACCATCCAAAATATTGGTCAGATCATGTGTCACAAACAAAGCATTTACGTGTGTTATTGATCTTGCTAAGGAACATTCTTCTGTCAAAGAGCTCCGATGTGTAGGAACATAACATTTTGCGTTTGCTCGCTACACAATTTAAAGAACGTGAATTTTCGCTTCTCTCTTGGCGACAAATGACGGAAATCTAGCAGAATAATTCGGCATAATAGAATTTGGGAGTCATCGATTGGTCAGAAGAATCTCAGTACAATTTCCTCTTTGTTTTATTTTATTCAAGATTGAACGGGAGAGAAGTCATAAAGTCGCTCGGATTTGAGAACCCTTGGTTTGGCAATATTGCAATAGCCAAAGGCGAACTACGTTACAGAGAGGAGATCTTAATCAGGGAATAGTCTGACTGAGAGAAAATCTAATTCCAGTAATTCAGACTTGGATGGTCAATGTGTTATATATGACTAATAACGAGGCTGATAAATGAATTTCTGGCGATTCTATAAGAGACTTCCAGGGAAATGAATATCAAAAGGATATATAGGAGAGATGTAATTTCACATATTCTGCATGAACTTTCGATATCAAACGGGCCATGATCCAAGTATAAATCCAAAATGGTCTACACATGAAATCAAGCTTAACAAACAGGGGGATGATACAAAAGAAAGATGAACAATTCCCAGTCAACATACTCAAATAAGAATGAAAATATTATCGAAGAGATCAAGTCATATATCCATACTGATGGAAAGATGAACCCATCAAAGTCAATAATACAGAGAGCAGCTTCTAGAATGACTCGGCTATTGACAACAAAGTACATACGTATATTAATTTGCCTCATGACAATATCGTCTTGGCGTTCTTATCTGCTTGCTCATCTATCAGTTGTTGTGTGTGTTAATGAGAAGTTCGTAAACCTACCATTTTAGGACTACTATAACATTTCCATCTTAAATGGACTTCTGTTTATTCGTCATTTGCGAAGTATTACAGAATAAGAGCAGGCACCAGTCAGCTTGAGTAACAAAAAACCCCGGAATAAATAGAAATATGAAAGGAATAGCGAACACTCAGTGGGTAATAAATGGGATGGATTTTAGGAACCGTGAGTATAATGAGCCAACAAAAAAGAAATGGAAGGAAAAGCTACAACCGCTTTCAGGCGAATCTTTCGACCATGTAGCTGATATGAATGGAGAGAGGAGCAACGCGAACATGGATTGAATCCTCAGACAAGACCTGCTTGTATAGTGTCTTGATGAGTTAATTCTATTAGGGAGAACGAGCAAATTAAATTAAGAGGAACTAGGGACTAGAAGTGCTACTACCATAATAACACTCACTGTGTGAATCAAATGTACCATAAATTGTGAAATACTGTTGCCGCTACACCGCGATTTATTTCTATGCACTTTAACCCACTTACCAGAACTTATTTCGAGAGTCTCACTCAAAACATGCTTGACGTGCTTGTAACAAACTAGGAAATTAGGTTACATTTTATGAGACTGGCGGGACAATCAATAAAGCAGACGACAGTTTTTTTCTGGTCGTATGAGAGTGATACCCACAGCTTCGAGGGTTCAATGGACTGTTATATAGCACGCGCGGTCATCGGAACAGTATTCTCCGCGAGCAGCGGTTTCAATTGTGGAATTGTATCATGGTTATTTTCAGAAATACTTCTACAGAAATGCTTCTATAGTGTACTGTTACTGGGCCGTCGCGACGTTTGAGAACATACTGGAGTAAACGTTCCATTCTTATGTAACTCGTCAAAGACAAAGAATAATGTATACCACCTACGATCTCACTTACCTTATTCTCAGAGTAGACTGAACATATCAAAGAGCTCCTAGTGGAAGGATAATAACACCTCAAGACTGCTCACTGCACAACATAATGCCTCTGTCAGATTCGATAATAAAGTCAATTTTAGAGCTGTATAAGGTATTTCGGTGTCTTGGATTGGTCAGAGGGATTACGGTGAAGATTTCCCCATGAAAGGTAATTCATGAACTCGTCTGGATCAGAGGGCACTCGGTCAGATTAGGTTGGAATTATAACCAAGATTAAACCATGGCACAGACAACGAATATTTCCGACTTCACGGAAATCCAATTTCAAATCCATAGAGTCTTACACAGTCTTTGTGTCATACTGAACTGATGATGCTTATGGAAGCATTCCTGACAGTTCTAAGATAAACCCCCATTCTCGGTATGATTGATGTCAGGAAGACGTGTCGATACGGCAAGTGTAAAGATTCCGCATGAACGTCCGACTTTTAATATCGAACCACTGTCCATTAACCGATACTAATATTAGAACACGTGAAGTCAACGCTCATAGACACAGCCCTGATACAAACAATGCTGGAAAATTACCCATAGAAAACAATTGAAGAAGAATTAAGGAAACAAGCATCAAAGGGATGAAACTTTTCAGCGATAGAGACTACATGCGTCTTCCATCGGTACGACATCCAGCTCGTTTTGAGCCCCATGTATTTTACATCTCGATTGTGTTAATAAAAGGAACAGGCGCAGTCACAGTTACAGAGTCACATATACATTATGTTCTACAAAACAATTTGGACATCCTTCTCGATATAATTATACTGGACAGAGATAAGGATCTCATGAAAAGAACATTGTTATATAAAAGAAAACCTGGTTAAACGGACCAACCTTTGAATACCGACATTATCTTGGGTCCCAAGACTTAAAGTGATCGTAAACCCTCAAGTAAAGTTCCCATCAAATGAAAGACCATTGTGAACAGTGTGGGGAAATATTTATTTTAATTTTTTACGATTTTATTACACAGAGTAAACTGCAATTAAATCATGTTATTCTATGGTGGTCTGTTGCAATCATATCTAGGTCCAGTGACGTCACACTGCCTTAATACATATATTTCAAACTTTGTGTGCACTTTCCAGTGCTTGATTCAAGTTTAAGGTGTGTATACTTTGAGTTTCAAAACAGGTTCACTGTTCCAATGGGCATGTTTCACCAAAATCTGGGAGATGGTGACTCATGAGTGTCAAGTCAATTTGAATCTTGCATCTAATTTCCCAGATTTTGGAACATGGACATTGGAACAGTGAGTCTGTGTTGAAACTCAAAGTATACATACCTTAAGCTTGAATCAAGCATTGGAAAGTGCATACAAAGTTTGAAATATATGTATTAAGGCAGTGTGACGTCACTGGACCTAAATATGATTGCAACAGACCACCATAGGATACCATGATTTAATTGCAGTTTACTCTTCGTTATAAAATCGTAAAAAATTACAATAAATATTTTCCGACACTGTTCGCAGTGGTCTTTCATTTGATGGAAACTTTACTTTAGGGTTTACGATCGCTTTAAATTAAGGTAGTGTTTAAACCTTGGTAAACCAGAACCCTATGAAAACCGACACTATAGCCTGGTCCCAAGCTTGGTCGGTTTACACATATTTCACTCTATCTATTTCGTATGACAGTGAATACCGACACCTGGGTAAACTGACCACTCTCTAAATACCGTCATTATCTTGGGTCCCAATACTTAAATTTAAGGTAGTTTGAACCTTGATCAACCAGAACCCTATCAAAACCACCACTACAATCTGGTCCCAAACATGGTCAGTTTACACAGGTTTTACTCTGATAATACTGGTCAGTGATTAGGTTATCACTAATATAACATTGTGAGGCGTTACTGTCATCATCAAAATTGTTGCCATTTCTCTTTTTCAAGAAACCAATTTTTCGTCCCTGCTGTTGGGATTTACAATTTAACTATTGACGCAGAAATTTGTTTGAAGACGACGGAAGAATACCGAACATTGGATCTAATGCCTATACTTCATACATTTACCTTCACAAATTACTTGAAAAAACCCCCCAAAACAGAATAACTAACGTGGAAAGAAAAACACAATGTTCGATAGTCAGCCATTCATCTATATTGATTGCTGAACACAACGTTAAACCTTAATTCTCTCTCTCTCTATCTCCTTTCCGCTATATTGATGCCAAAAACAGTCCGCAGACAACAACAAAAAATGTCAAGAACGCGTAGTTACCATTATTTTAAACCTGGAGTATATTTCACCCATCAGTGAAAACTTAGCAGTTCTTGTTTGCCTGCGTATATAGGGTTGCTTACCAATGGAGGGGATTAATTTGAGGTCTCGCAGAGAGAGGATTTCGAAATTGGAAAAACCAACTTCGTGTTTATTCATCATTTGCGAGGAAACTCAGCCCGATTGTAGATATCAACCAATGAAATAGAGACATTGGGCAAATTGGAAAATGGAACGGACTGGAAGAGACACATAATGACAGGGCTTGACGCTTTTGGCCCTTTCCTTGAGCGTTCTTGGCGCATTTGAGACTTCCTGAGCGTTCGCGACGCTTTTGACACTCTCCTTCAGCGTTCTTGGCGCTTCTGATGCTCTTCCTGGGCGTTCTAGAAATTTTGCGTGACGACATAGACATCATGTATACTGATCTTATCAGGCGAAACTGAAATAAGAGGGGATCGGCATAGCGATATACAAACGTGCCATTCGTGGAAAGTGAATGCTCCTTGTGAATTCTTGTCTCTGATACATGTTGTTTTCATTTCTATCCACATTAAGCGAACTAGTGGACCTGCATTTTTCTATGTGAGTCTGATAGGCATGTCAAGAGAATAAAAATATGAACATTAGTCTAGTAGTATACAATACAAGCGTCTAATCCGTCATTCAATATTCAGCCGTCGTCCATTAAAGAATTTCCCCGTCCATAATCCAAATTACAACGCATATAAGGGAAGTGGGAAGAGGTGCCGACATACTGACAGAGCCACATGACTTCACAGTATAGTCTTCTGGTTAACCTATTCTAAAGCAGATACCAAGGATCTAACGGTTTGTGACATGTGTTGTATCTCAGGTACGTTTTTATTGTACCTGTTCATGTGGCAACTTGAATGACATGGCCCCACGGCCCCTAGCAATAATGTTTTGTGACGTTGATTAAAATCGTCATATTTAACTCAGGATTTAGCAAATACTACTAGGTGAGATATGTATACGCCATATGCAGGTCCAACTGGAATATTGCTGTCCAGAAATGGATAGTTTACGATGTCGAAATTGTAATCATCTCTTTTGTCACTAAGTCGGCGAGAGAGAAAGCCCGCTTCAGAGCTTACAGGCAAAAACTATATTGACTATTGATGCTATATATTGACGCCAATTTGTAAATTGGTTAAATATAAACAACAGATACACAATGTATATGTAGCACACAGGATCATCCCAAAAAACCCATTGCATTCAGCGGATCGCAATCAAGGAATTGCATAATTGTTGTTAATTCCGGCATGCTAATAATTGGATACTTCCCACAGAGATGCTGTTGCGTATGCTAATTTAAGTGTGTACATGTTCCATGCGGAGACGATCGAAAAGAGTGTATCTCATCCAGAAAGATGAGAATTGGAGCGATATGCAAGAGGTGGTAAAAGTCGACGACGTCTGGCGACTAAAAAGCAACCATATAACTCTATAGGAAAGAATTCGTCGACGCCCAACATTCAGACCCGAGAATACGGAGGAGTCTCGGACATATATAGCCTTATTATCTCTGTCGCGCTTTCAGTGCAGATGCTCATGTAGAGATTATGAAGTATCTACACGGCCCCTAGCACCGGCTTAAGCGGAAGTAGATACGCTAGCTCGGGAGCTGTGATAACAGATCAGCTCAAACATCTCATCTCATGTTAATGGACGAGCATCATGGACGTCTGATGGAGTAAGCGCCTTAACATGGAGTAAGCTGGTAAATGCAAGAATACCTAGAAAAACTAAACTGTAAAATCCGGCGTCGTACGGCTTAAACTTTCCACCGAAACAATAAACCTACATATATTTGTAGAGCGACATGTACAGAGGGCGGGCCTCGGGGACTATAATAGTCCCCCAGCAGAATTCTACCATATACAGGTAATAAATTGGAGCGATATGCAAGAGGTGGGAATGACCGATTGAGTTGATTGTTAAACGAGTACGGTCACTGAAATAAATCTGAATGGCAAGTGTCAGATTCGACATTCAATATTCAGTCGTCCTCCATAAAAGAATCTCTGCGTCAACTACAGGCGTCTGATCCGTCATCCATAATTCAGCCGTCGCCCATTAGAGAATATCTGCGTCCATAATCCAAAGACCTATTCCATATTCCATATAACAGTATTAGCCCCAAATCCAAAAAGACAATAATAGTATATATAAACATAGGCTTGTTTCCTGCAAGAGAGAAGCGATCAACAGTTTTCAATGATGCCGGCAAGACATCATGATGTTCCAAAAATATCAAATCCGTATCGCTGATCAGTATTCTTAATCCATAATATTCGTTGTAAAGTCGTCATCTAAAGAATGATGTATCTCAGTCACGCTTTGATTGTGACTGCTCATATGAGCACCATGAGGATCTTGAAGTACATGGGTTCATACGGAATAGTCGAATTTTTATTTACTGTGGAACAAACGGAGCGTCATACATGAAGAACGTAATAGCGGATGGTTTTGTGCAGTAACTCAGCGACACTGTACGGAAATAGTCAGGTCAGTATCTATTTTCAGTCGAATTGTTCAGCAAAATCAATAATCGACCAATTCTACCCCCAAATTGATTAGTACTTTACAGGTTAATTCTCGTAGTGGAATAATGTATCCCAGACGCCTTCCAGACGTTGTGAAACTTACAATACATTGCAACATTGGGTTAATGCATATATAGGTTAGCATGATCATGAAATGTAATGATAAGTGCAGTCAGTTTTAAAAGGACCGTCTTTAGGATTTCCATGATTGCAGCGTTCTCATTTCCTTCCAAAACAACTTTAAACTAACTGGTCAAAGCACTGGCTTCTCCAATTTATTTAAAAACAGTTCCACTTCTTTTACAAATTTAATCGTAGCTAATGATCCTGATATCCATCCTCTTCCAGGGTACTTTTGCCCTACGGTCCATTTACCCCTGTAGGGGTATCGCCATTTTTTGCAGGAGTCTTGCAGAAACCAAGAACTGTTCTATCTAACAGTTTCATTGATCGCAAAATGTATATTTATCTTGAAAGACACTGAACTATATTCACTATTCACTATATTTCAAAACGT
>JAVTVY010051413.1:0-25243 GCA_036873755.1 Hanleya hanleyi | reverse complement strand
CAGGAAACCATGGTGGCCATTTTGAATTTTCCCATGATCTTTTTCACTTTTTCAGGATTATGCAAGTTGTCACAAAATGTTAACCCTCAGCTCGTTTTCCTTTTCTTGACCATTCTTCCGAATCTAATCTCATCAAAAGATGTGTTATGAACGTTTGCATTACTACGCTCGCGGTATAATACGTCAAATATATTATTCGATTTCACTTTACTCTATTCAATTGCGTCAAACGAGTAGTTTTATAAAACGTAGGGTAGCTGTGACGCGGCTTGACAACAGCGGACTTCTCAATAAAAAGGAGGGTGATGGCGGGGGTAGGCCTATATATTATTACAACCTATACATAGAAAAGGCATGTCTCTTCATTCAGCCAGCGCCGATCATACGCTGATCATATCCCAAACAAAAACCTTCAACGGAAGATTATGCAGTGATTTCTTCCATTGTTGATCTTGATGACACTGGGACAGAGATCACTCCTGCAGACGTTTAGACTAAAGATATATTCAAACGTTCGACCGGTGTAAACGTCCCAGTAGTAATGGGAATAGTGCCGTGGACTATAGCTACTCGACAACAAATTGTCAGGCTGTATTGAACAGTCTCGTGCGCTGGCCCTGGCCAACGAGAAAGGTTCGATACAGCCCGTCATCTTGTCTAGATTGAGGAGGTGGGAAAGGAAGAGCTATAGAGACAACCAATGCAGAGTAATACAATGAATCAATAAACATATATTTTAGTAAAGGTATAGTTAAGCTAATCATCTATATTATCTGGTCGTATAGGTATCGCCTGGTCGCCGCGATAACCCCGTCGTACGCCCTCACGTTGCCCTCATATGCCCTTTATATACTTCTGTAAGCCTACAGCAGTAAGATGCTTAGGCGTGGGAATTCGTCCCGAGCTCTCCCGCTCGATATGGACTGTGGACGAATCTGTAGGATAGGATAGATAACCGTCACGAGCGCTCTTGCTCGTTATTTTAATGATGGTGACTTAATAGGCCTATACGGCGACAGTCCCGCTAGCCAAACAACACGATGTGTTACCTTCGATCTTCTCTCTTCAACTGACTGAAGAATTCGTAATACTACGGGCTTATATGGAGTCGATGATGTAATTTCCCTCAGTATTAAATATATGCATATCAGGAGCCATAGAATGCGCGCTCTGGAAAGCAGAACAGCCCGTGGAAATTCTTTTTCACCCAAAACAGCAGAATTACACTTCGCCGACTTGAGATTAGGTAGGTTATCAATCGAGAACTAATTAGTCTTTGTACGTGGAAAGTTTTCAGTGGAAAATTCGTCCAATTAAGATCAATATAGATGATTTTCATTCACCCAAGACTTCGCTCTCTCAAGATTTCTTGGACCTCAAATCTGTGGACCGATAGAGCACATCTGCAATGTAAACGAGATATGGACGAGACAAGAAATTCTCGATGGACCGGATAAAGACTCATAAATCATCGAAGCGCATAATAAACCTGGCAGTGCATATCAGCAAGTTACTGAAAATCTTCCGTATCAGTTTCAAAGTTGTCCATCAAATAGTACTACCGAAGTATGATCATGTCATGAAATCATCGAAACGCATAAAAAAGCCAACAGTGCACATCGGCATGATACTAAGCATGTTCCACATAAGTTTCGGAGTTGTCCATAATATAGTAACTGATATATGGACCGGACAAGAACTTATTGCCGGACGGGATAAGTGGCCAGGACTCTGTGGGAAATTATCAAAACTCGCGAATGACTTAAAAGTACACATCAGAAATGTACTAAGCGTCTTCCAAGCAAGTTTCGGAGTTGTTCATCAAAAAATCACTGAGAATGAACCGTACAAGAAAATGGTGCTGGACGAACAAAAAAGGGTCATAACTCTGTGGAAATCCTCTAAACGCGTAAAAAAACCCTGAAGGTGCACATCGGCAAGGTACTAAGAAGCATATTCCATGTATATTTCGCAGTTGCCCATCAATTGGTAAACGAAAAAATGCATCGAACAAGACATTGTTGACGACCGCACGATCCTCCGACCAGACATACATGTCGATTACCAGAGCCACAGCCCGCTGGGCTGAGGAGTAAAAATATAGAGCACGTCCACTAGCTATACATTCTTTTGCGTGTCGCCTTTTCTTTTCATCTCACCACCTTCCCCTTATCCAATTCACATGTTATAATCTGTTAGTTAATACATTCATCTGGAGGGTTTTAGTTCATCAACTGGCATTGATTGGATCAAAACGTATCATTAAATGTTACAATGTTTACTTTGTATATGTTTTTGCTAAATTTGTTCTCAACTTAGAACACACACAACACACAAGATATTCAGTAAGATGGCCAAAAGTGTCCGTTCTTACCAGAGCCGATGCGTATTTGCCATAACTGTGACAGTTATCACTGGATAGTGGTCGTCACTATGTGAAGATTTGCATGTCACTACTGGACTTTCGCATTATCATCACTGTGTAATCATCTATATGTGACTTCTTCGATTTCCAAAAACGTTATTTTCCGTGAGTTGGATTACGACAGTATACCTATAGATTTCGTCGGATAGCTTTGATATTGGCGTACACGATCGGCACCGCAAAAACATGGGCATTTGTGTTCCTTACTTCCTGCGATGTTTATATCAAGAGGTATGCCCCGTTATCTTTGAAAATATTCTCATGAACGTATCTATTCTATTCCTATAGTTTGCTCAATTGCTCTGTAACTTAATAAAAATTACCACTAATTATAGTATAAGCAATGTAGAATAAGTCAAGTGCATGGAACATCTGTGTTACACAGTTTAACGTGTACTTGGGGTGTTCATCCCATTTCCATTTCTAAAAAAAGTGACAGTAGTCCGATTTGTCCCGTTGTAGATGATGCCATTGATACATACGTGTGTAGATAATTTACTACATAGCGTGGCTGAAATTTCCAAATCAGAGAAAAGCTTCGACATCGAACGGTAAGTAAATATCCAACTTGTTAGCATTGTTTTATTGCGTAATTAAGTTGATTAACCAGGCGCACTGTCGAGTGTCCTATTGTGCAACTTCGCCTCGTAAATTTCAAGGTAGGCAAATTTTGTTTCTATCTATACTTCACTATGCAGGAGTTTTTTTCTAACTAGTGACAAACTTAACCCTTTCAACTCAAAGTCGACAAAATTTTCAATAAGATAATTGTCCTTACTAGGTGCGATGGATTGCCCAAGTACATCCATCCATCCATCCATCCATCCATGGTTGATGCACATTCGCCATATTAAATACATGTACCATTTATCAAGCATTCCCCATGTTGAACCATGGACAGAGACTGGATTATGCTACCAATAAATCTACACATGAAGCTATACTGCAGATCAAGCTTCAGCGCGCAGACTCAATCAACTGCTCCAAAGAGCCAGAGGTGTTTTTCGGAGGAGAGTATTCTCTAGATGTTACGTTTATGACAAAGGGCCTTGTCATTGGTTAGTTATTAATTATGAATATTCATATATATGAATACATTTTTGTTGAATCTGAGTGTTGCTGTTTTCGTCGGTGGGGTTTGGCAGGAAAACTGTTGTCCGCTGTGCGGTCCCTTGTCATTACGGAGTAGGAGGAGAGGTTTAAGAAGCCAAACATTAACATATCTATTTCAGCTCTGTTTGATACCAAAACAAATATTCAAGTTTTATACTTTAAACGCTCATTTTCCATTGTAACTTTATACAGCGTTAGCTGTTTTGGAGTGTTTTCGTATATATTCTAGTCTGGATTGTGTAATATATCTAAAATATGACACCTTGAACCAAAATGATAATGTATTTTATGCCGCGGCAGATGTGGCAACCTTGAAATCTAGATTACTTTTCGTAGAAGGAGTCGTATTTTAGGTGCCTTCTCTCTCTCGGGTATGGCGGTAGGGGACAGGATTCGGTTTCAGTGCCTAGGATTAAATCGATTCAGACCTGTGTCCACCAGTCAAATTATTGCTTCAATTTCTCGACCTAAATGGTTCTAATCCGCAAAATATCTCAATTTAGACCGAGGATTAAATGCCCGTGTTAACTTGTGGAAACGAATTCAATCCGCTGCCTTTATCCTTCTAGTCCGAGGTATAAAACGTCCGAGGTGTAAAGCCAATCAAAATCAAGTTTCTAGTCCGATGTTTTCTCCATCAAATTAAACATCGGACTAGAAACTTGGGTTTGATTGGTGGACTGAAGCCTAAGACTTGAACGTGTTATACCTCAGACTAGAAAGATCAAGATTACGGATTAAATCAAATTCATTTCCACAAATCCCAGGTCTAAATACATTTATTCCGCGGTTTAGAACGTTTTTTACCGAGGAATTCAATCAGTAATGTGACTGGTGGACTCAGCGCGAGGTCTAAATCCATTTAATCCTAGCTCTAAATCGATGTAATCCTAGGATTTGAAGCAGATTTCTGTAACCAGGGTGTCTCTCCTTCTGCTATGTCGATCGCCCCTGCCTCGATTGACTTACCGAGGAAAAAATAACGCCCTGGCATTCTCCGCACAGAGGGTATTCTGCCATGTAGCATTCGACGGGGAAAACAAGCTCGAACTTTATCAGAAGCGTTTTCTGTATCGCAACAACTTTAATTAAGCAGAACTAATCAACTGCTGTGCATTTGGCGAATTCAGCAGTCGAAAGAAAACAAACAATCGGTGAATAACTGAATGAGTATTCAACTCTTTACAACAACAGCAACACATCAAAGATACGAGTCGTTTATTTGAAACCAATTAGCAATGTTTCTTTCTTCGAAATGAAATGCTCACGCACATTCACATCTTAATAAATTAAAAAATAAATATTTGTGAGGTATGATCTAGGTTTTGTGGAATGATGTTTTGGTACAGGTCTATATATTAAGTGACTGGTGGCAGGGGTTTTCAGTCTGGCATAATGAGAGAGGACCTTCTTCGAAGGCTGGCCTTGTCCGTTCAGCTCTCGAAATTTGTATGTCTGACCCGTTCACAGATACAGGTTCAAATTCCTGGAATATATAGAGTGTCCATAAACTAGTGTAATGATTATTATATACATACAAATTAACGTATACTTAATAACAGATTATTTTGTCAAATGTAGAGAACAATAGTGGTATCATTTAAAATTCATCAGAGTTATGGGCGCTTACTCAATGGACGTTATTGGTGCCACTGGGTTCGGCATGGATACCGAAGTCCAGAAAAATCCCGACGACATCTTTATGAAAATGGCCAAACGACCTTTCCAATTACAGCTTTTCAAGTCGGGATCTGCATTCGTATCAGGTGAGTATTCCATTGTGGGATTAGGGCTTTTGTGGGTGCGCTGGGTCAAGTTGGAGGAAACGGTATATGGGTGGATGAAATTTGAATTCTGGGGGTTCACACAAAAGATATATCATTTCGCTGAATCTAAGAGAACTAGCGAACCCTTGTCCTCACGAGAGCGAATGATGCCATTCTGTCTACTTGCATCGACTTTTCATGTACAAGAAGAGGGATGTTCATTGACTGTCACAATTGATTCATTTCTTGATAGCAATGTTCCAGAAGGGCGTGTATATGGCGTATACGTCTGCCACATTCAGTCGACTTAAGCTGAAAAGAGAGATTCCTACCAATTCACTGAACACTGTCACAACCTCGATTTTGTTTCATTTCAGGTAGCGGGCTCTGCCTTAAATATATACTTAATTATTATTATATATGTCCTAAAACAGTTTCATGATATCGGTCATGGAGTAGCAGTTAGCTTTGCTAACAATTCCTAGCTGGGTCTGTCCATCCGTTTGGGTATATCCATCCAAATCGTGTGATCTCCGGGTATGAATTTTATGAAATTTTCACACCATAATGCGTCTCTAATAATGCGTGCTAATTGCATCCGCTCATAGGGGGCACCACTTGGCTACAATGGGCAATACTTATCACCCGACAATAAAAAAGTACCTGGCATGGAGAGAAGTCCTGAGTGAGATCTTGAGGCAAGGTACCCACATACCAAATTTGGAAAGAATCCGTTCAGGTTTTCAAAAGATATTGTCCGGAAACAAAATTTTAGCATTGCCCCAGGTGGCGCCACCTATAGGCAGATCGGCCCGAAAAACAATTCCAAGTGAGATCTCGAGGCGAGTTACACACATACCAAATTTGAAAGAATCTGTTCAGTTTTTCAAAAGTTATTGTCCGGAAACGATATTTTATAACTTGGCCCCCGGGTGGCGTCATTATAAGCGGATCTGCATGAAAAACAATCCCAAACGCGATCATGAGGCGAGGTTCTCACGTACTAAATTTGAAAAGAATCTGTTCAGTTTATCAAAAGTTATTGTCCGGAAACAAAATTATAACTTGGCTCCCAGGTGGCGCCACCTATAAGCGGATCTGCACGATAAACAAACCTAAGCGAGATCTTTAGGCGGGGTACTCGCATACCAAATTTGAGAAGAATCCGTTCAGTTCTTCAGAAGTTATTGTCCGGAAACAAGGGACGGACTCCAATACTATAACCCCCATTTAGCCCTTCGAGCCATCCATATTTGGATGGATATACGCCCAAACAAAATAACTTTGATGAGGTATGATTAACAGGGATTCCTACCAAACAACAAAGGTTCATATAAAGTTGGTAAATCTGAAACAAACTTGAAAGCTTCAAAGAGAAATCCAAAGGAAGACAGAAGAAATACATTCTCTTCAATAACTTCCCTGAGTTGAAAACAAGTCTGGCATTCTTATATCAGCATCATATACAAAACTTCCACTATGAACTGTGAATAACAAATGTATAACACAAATGTTTTTCATAGTTTTTTATTTTTTATTTTTATAAATAGCAATTACCAACAACTATTGATCAAAAATATACATACAACATAAGAAGTAAATATATGAAAGGAGCCAACTAACGAAATATTCACTTAGGAATGTTACTAACTCGGGAATACACAATATTTATGTATGTGTAGTTTTACTAACTCGGGATTACACAATATATATTTAGGAGTAGTGTTACTAACTCGGGAATGCACAATATTTATTAAGGTGTAGTTTTACTAACTCGAGATTACACAATATATATTTAGGAGTAGTGCTACTAACTCGGGAATACACAATAATCATTCAGGAATGTTGCTAACTTTGGAATACACAATATTATTTATTCAGGAGTGTTCCTAGCTCTTTTAGGAGTGTTACTAAGTCTGGAATAAACATGTAAATTGAAATAACCGGCAATATGAAAGCCAGTAATTTCTCTGAATGCTCCACCAGTCCTCATTCGATAAATGTGAAGATGGCCATAAAACATGTTAGAATCTGGGGTTCAGCTCTTTCTCATCCAAAGGAAAGGTTCTTTGCTAGTACCAAATATCATATACTTGTAGTTGTCACGTTAAATACAAATACATATTTAATGATTTGTGTCCTGCTGAAGAAGGAAACTGGCCCATGTCTTACCCCATATTAATATAAGTCAATTAATCTAATAATTCCCATGATAGTAAGTAGAGAGCAGGTCCCCCGACAAGAAGCTGCTCTGGAAACTACATGTAGCTTCTCACACACAGGGGATATAATCACCATATGTGCGAGGTTAGATTGTTGCTAAGCGTGTGGTCTTGTTGATGTGAAGGAGATATTTTGTGTATAATAATCGTGAAAGAAAATGTTGCAAAATTGTCTATGGAAGAAAGGGGGCAGGAGGATGCAGAAATGTCATCTGGTGGCATCATTGTGCCAAAAAACGACCTGACTTTCGTCTGAGATCCCAGCCATGTTACATCCTCCAAGTTTGAAATCGATCGGTTGCATTGTTCTCGAGATATTCCGTTCACAAAATAGTTGGGACGGACGGAATATATGTCTAAATTCTTAAAAGAATGGTTTTTAAAAGTTATTGACCAGAAACAAAATTTAAACCTGATTCCAGATGGCGTCACCTATAAGCGGATCGGCGTGAAAAAAAATCCCAAGTGACATCTTGAGGCGAGATACCCACATACCAAATTCGAAAAGAATCCATTCAGTTTTTCAAAAGTTATTGTCCACAAACGAAATTTGATCTTGGCCCCCGGATGGCGCCACCTATACGTGGATCGGCGTGAAAAACAATCACAAGTGATATACCCACATACCAAAATTGAGAAGAATCCGTTCAGTTTTTCAAAAGTTATTGTCCGGAAACATAATTTTAGGAAACGCCCCCGGGTGGCGCCACCTGTACGCGGATCAGCGTAATAAGCAATCCCAAGCGAGATGTGAAGGCAAGGTACCCACGTACCAAATTTGGCAAGAATCCTTCCAGGCGGGAGTATATGGGCGGATCGACGTGAAAAACAATCCCAAGCGAGATTTTGAGGCAAGATACCCACATACCAAATTCGAAAAGAATCCGTTCAGTTTTTCAAAGGTTATTGTCCGGAAACGAAATGTTAACTTGAACCCCCAGGTGGCGCCACCTATATGCGGATCAACGTGAAAAACAATCCCAAGCGAGATCCTGAGCCGAGGTATCCACATACCAAATTTGAAAAAAGATCCGTTCAGTTTTTCAGAAGTTATTGTCTGGAAACGAAGTCGGACGTGCGTCCGCCCCGACTGACCCCAATACTACAGTCCTCCTTTAGCCCTTCGGGCGTCGGGAGACAAAAATGTTGTTATTCATTTATCTGAAAATCTTGTGATACATGTAACTTACTATGAGCCTCGTCACCAGGCATCCGAGTTGGATTGGGCTTCTCGTTGCTATGTGATCCAGCTACTCATATTACATACTTTTTCTCTTTCCAGTTGTATTTCCTTTCCTGATTCCACTCCAGGAAGCCATTAAATGGACGCTTAGTGATGAAGTGTCTGATCAGTATTTTACAGAGGTTCTCACAAAAATCATTTTGGAGCGAAAAGCGAATACATCTGTAGGTACTTACTGTTAGTTTAAACGACATTATTTGAACGATATAATTGTATATTTCGAGAGTCTAATTTGACTTCAAAATCATCGTAGATTTATGAAGACGACAACATGGTTCTCGAAAGACAACATGCCCACAGCGGCCTTACCCATCAAAGTAACGACCATATTCAGTGCCTTTACAAATAAAATCAACTATAACGATACGTTTTATGCAGTCTGATAATGCGGAGAAGTGCTAACTTGATCTGTGCGTATCTTTTTTCATGACCAAATATTAACTTCGGAGAAATCCATTACAGAACGCTCAAAATTTCATGTTTTGGAAAACAAATTGAAGATTTTTCACTCGTTCTTTATTTATTTGAAGACCTCTTTTGATAAAAGTTTATATGTTGATTCCACATCAACAATAAGCACTAAATGGTAACAGTGAATATTTTCCCTGTTATCTAGAGTCGGAAAGACCTCCTTCAGTTGCTGCTGGACAATAACCTTGCGGATCTCCAGGAGGCTAAATCAGACGGGGATGTCGACTTGGATGCCTTGACAATGAATCACTTCTTCAGGAGGCAGAGTAAATAGAACTTGAATGTAGATATTTGTATGTTGGATGATAAAATATTTTTCTCGCACTTGTACGTATTCACAGAGGTAAAGTCTACAAGGCCCGGGGAGGGGGCTTATGCCGCCTACAAAACAAATCTGAAAAATCCAACCGACAGATATATCTAAAATGCAGTCTTAGAACATAACGTCACTGCGACGTCATCGTACATGTCATTTGGGATTTCTTTTTACATTTTCTGGTAGAGCTTGGCCCAACATATATTGTGGGAAGATTTAACCCCCTAAATCCAGATGTATAAGAAGATATTTAGAGAGCTGGGGCAAAGGTCCTTCCGCAGTGAACGGTTCATTGCAAATCGCGCAGGTTAGATAGGGTTAAATAGAATCACATTACATAGGGTATCTCTGAACTTCTTTATATATATGTGTGTGTGTTTGTGTGTGTGTTATCTGTGAAGGGGTCTCAACAAAACTAACATAAACTTCAATATTAATAATGCTAATGCAGTTGCATTCATGAAAAGATTTCTGTGAACGGAGAAATATACAAGCTTGTTATCTGAAAAAAAAATGTTGCAGTGCTTTCATAAATTATTTGGCGTACTAAATTGAATAGCCCACCACGATAGGCGGATGTCTTGTCGGCATCCACGAGAACCTGCTGGCCGCTTTTCTCTGACAGGAATCTAGCCAATATTTATGTACACTATGATTGTGTTTTTTTGAATTTGATGCTAATCCTGTTATATGAATTGGGTATTTGGATTATGGACGCGAAAATTCTTTAATGGAGGACGGCTGAATATTGAATGATTGATCAGACGCTTGCATTTAAATCGATTTCATCAAGAATATCTCATACGTGTATACTTGTAAATATATTTAACGTAACAATCTATATTTTTCATTAGCGTTACCGTTCAAGTCACGTGTATCAATCCTATTTTGTAGACAAAAACTATTAATAGTATTTTGATTTTATCTGTTTATAGATATAAAGTAATTAGATAATTGCCGTCCGTTTTATCTGTCTCCTAGATCAACAAAATAATGTTTTCTCCATAAGTAAATGAATGTTTCAGATATTTTATGCCACGTCTTTTATGTTGTATCACAGAACTGACAGATGAAGAATTTATGTCCCAGGCGATTTTGTTCTTGTTGGCTGGATACGGAACTACGGCTACAACCATGTCATTTTTAGCTTATAACCTAGCTTTGCATCAGGAATACCAGGACAAATTAATAGAGGAAATAGATGCCATTTTAAAAGGGGTACGTTACTTGTAGTTCAGTAGCTATGAAAGTTTTAACTGGCCGATATTCGTGATGCAGCCTTCCCAAAGACATCCCAAGGAGTTACATACTGATCAGTGAAATCTGAAGCACAGCCACGCTAATGATTAAGATAGTTTTGGCATTTTGCTGGAATCTTCGGGAATCTGCACGGGATATTTGATTTCCTTATGACGCCGAACGTACTACTGCTTACGTTCTTGTGGGTTGTTCGTTTCCCCATCTGCAAATGTTTGTTATGGTCCGGCTGTCTCCCTGTGCAATCGAAACAAGTATCATATGCGCCCTTCGCATCCAATTAGCCGCATAGGTATTCCTCCATGGGGTACAACGAATTCTTGTCAGAGTGCGTCGTTCTAGCTATGTGCCCAACAACATTGCATGTCATGATCTTGTCGGCATCATTGAAAACTGTTGACCGCTTCTATCTTTTAAGTAGCTCCAATTTACTGTTATCTTTTAGTTCTGTTAATTTAGTTGTTAATACTATTAATGAAACAGGTCTTTGGATTATGAACCTTTGGAAACTGTTAATAGACGACGGCTTCCAAATGAATGACGGATGTGACGCATTTATGTATACCTTTATTTTTCTTTGCGTTTTTCTATTCTATGCATGAAATGTGCCCATTTTGCTACTTATGTTATGTTCACCAATTACCAATATACGAGTTGTCAGAGCATTTCCATCATAGCTCTCTAGATTTGTATCTAATACCGCTTATGCCGGTGCTAGGGGCCGTGTGGTCATATCATCCGAGTTGCCACATGAACAGGTACAATAAACGCGTACCTGAGATACAACACATATCACGAATCGTTAGATTCTTGGTATGTGCTTTAGAATAGGTTAACCAGAAGACTATACTGTGAAATCATGTGGCTCTGTCAGTATGTCGGCACCTCTTCCCACTTCTCTTATATGTGTTGTAATGAAATGCTCCCTTCTTGTTATTTCCAGGAGAAACCGACATATGATAATGTTATGGACTTACCTTATTTGGAGATGTGCATGGCGGAAAGTCTCAGATTATACCCTATAACTGCAGAGTAAGTTTTTCTGATCGGTGGATCTGTTTGAACTGCCCT
The DNA here is from genome assembly GCA_036873755.1 of Hanleya hanleyi. Classification (NCBI taxonomy): domain Eukaryota; kingdom Metazoa; phylum Mollusca; class Polyplacophora; order Lepidopleurida; family Hanleyidae; genus Hanleya; species Hanleya hanleyi. The sequence continues at coordinate 13,359 of JAVTVY010051413.1, read as the reverse complement.
GTTCAGATGCAAGAATTCCACTGAATCCTGTGATATATCTGGCCAAGGGCGATTTGGTATGTACCATTTGCCGGAGAGAGGCTGGGGGAGAGGGAGATCCTCCTAAATCATTAGCCCTTAGGCTACGGAGCTGAATATTACCGCAGTATATCGCTTTGGTTCAAGTACTACAAGACGATATGAACAAATCCGAGATGGTCTCAAGGATGACGTCAAAAAGACGTCATATTCCAAGAAGAAATTTTTCGAACATATTTTCGGTCTGATTTTTCAATTTTTTTATGCAAATTAGTAAATATTTACTTGATGTGAAATCAAGGACTTTGGGAAAGAAGGGCATAAGGGACCTGGCCCGGTTTAATGAGAGTTTGGCCCCCATGATGTGCGGTTTGGAGTGCCAAAATAAAATATCACGTACGAAAGAAATTACTCAGTTAGCGTAAAGTATATTATCTTGTCTTAAGCTGTGAGTATTTTCTAGGCCCTGGGTCTTATATTTTTTAAATAACAGCATCTTGAAGTAGTGGATTTGTGCAGAATCGAATATTTGGAGGTGAGCCCCGCACACTTTTCTCTCCGTAAATATATGAAACCAGTAGAGAACGAAGATAAACTTAACCCCAACTGTGTAAATAGTGTGTTGTTGCCCCAAAACGGTTTAGGTTCGGAACTAGCTTCAAATGTTTACAGAGAGAAAAATGTGCTGTTTTCACCTCGAAACGGACGATTTTGCACAAGTCAACTACTTCAAAATGCCGTTATTCATAAACCCTAAAACCCAGAGCCTAGAAAATACTCAGAGCATATGACAAGATAATCTATTTTACACTAACTGAAAAATTCTTTTGTACGTTTTTTCCATTTTGGCACTCAAAACCGCATCTCAAAATCTCGCTGAACCGTCGTTTTGACGAAAAACGGCGAGAACGCATCTTATCTGTTTACAAACTCATGTTCGCCAATTCAAATTATCCATGGTCTGGGCTAGGGGAAAATAGGCTCAGTGATGACCCTAATGTGATAAGCTACATCGATGTCACAAGGTGTGAGCTCTCAGTTGGCCTGTGTTAGTCAAATCGATCAGGCTATTACAGCTGTCGTATATTTTATACCCTCTTTGACAGACTCAGGCGTCAGTCCAGGAACGCCACGGTGATACAAGGTTGTTATATACCCGAGAACCAACCCATCAGGGTCCCCGTGTACGCCATTCAACTTGACCCCGAGTATTGGCCGGAACCTGAGAAGTTTATCCCTGAACGATAAGACATTGTTTAAGCCTAAAATTCCAATCAAACGCATTATTGCCGAAACGACGCAAGGCTATGATACACCATTGTTGAGTCACTTCGAATAACCCAAGAAGACGCTTGTTGAACATAGACTCTCCGTGTTTGTGCTATATTCTATATACAATAATGGCGAAATATGAACAGAATCCCCTGTCATATGATTGTGTACTTTCAATAACCATGTGTTCTTCTTTTCGAGTGCTAACATATGTTGTTGGAGTATACAGGAGTACACGGGCTAGGGGACCAGATGACAATACTGTCATGCAGTATCTTTCCAGTGCAATTATCGCAACCAAAGTTGAAAACAAATGACAGCGTCTCGGATTTGCTGATAAGAACATCATAATGTCTAATACATTATCATTGAAATACTATTAACTGGTTCCCTCTTTAGTAGTTTTTATATTTATGTACATGTGTATGTTTTCTTCCTCTGCCGGATTGAATTTTGCGGTCTTAATTATATCTTGTGAGTAAGGGTATTTTGGCGGCTGACTCAGGAATGTCGAGAAAAATTTGAAACTTTATTATCTTCAGCAGGTGAATAATAGATGGCAAAGCTCGACTATGATAGAATAGAAATTATAAGACAAAATGCAGGATCTAAATCGTCCAACAAAATGCATGTCAGGGTGTTAAATTCACGCGTAATATGATTCATGGGCAGAAAGGTTAAAACAATATTACAATATCCGGAAATCTATCAATTTTCTTGGGCATGCATAAAACTGCATCTACAGTACAACGGTGTAAACTCAGACTCAAAATAATTCAGTAAATGTATTCTGTTGAGTGTGGCCAGAACTGTAAAAATAAACAATTCTCATACGGAGTCATCACTTGTGTACTCATTGTATTGTGTGTTGGGGGTCCCCATCAATCTGTAATTAAAGATGTAATCAGCCTCAAATCTAGCGACTGGAATCAATCTCTCTCAAGTTTCACGAAAATGAGATATGTTACGACTGGTACAAAATAAAATACATTTGACCATAAACAACTAAACTTGTTTTCACCATTCACGAGAAAAACATGGCATGCCGTTTATTTTTTGACGGTCGTGTCAACAAGCGTTTACACGTGTGGTGCATTCTGCCTGCGTATGCTCTGCCACTCTACCGTACATTAGGCACGAGCCATGACGTTAAACCTTGGCTACAGCTGTTCAGCATTCAGATTTGTGAGCGTCGCTATGCCACTCACACGTCATTTTCCTCTCCACGTCTAGCACATATTCAATGGCGAAACAAAAAAAGTTTCAAATTTCTCTGATTCTCGCGTAGAGAACTTTACATTATACTTTCACGATACATTGCATTTGTTGACTAAGAGCTTATTTATTATCCTCTGACTTATCCCACCGTCTTGAACATTCTACAGTTATATTACGGTAGATTTCATCAACAGATTGATGTTGTGTTTTGTTGGTTGCCTAGCCATGTTGGCATCAAAAGAAATATTGAAGCTGATGAAAGGGCAGCCCTAGATAATGAGATTGATCCGGTTGGAATCCCATATAGCGATTTCAGACCCTCTATCTGTGCTTATATGAGAAAGCTGTTTGAATCTTTATGGGATGTTGTGGATAATAACAAACTTTATGAGTTTCCAAAAACTGTAGGATATACTCGTCTGAGCAGCCAGAAACGTTTCGATCAAGCCATGATCAGGCGATGTAGAATCCGATTAACTCACGAACATTTACTAAAAAAGGAAGCAGTTCCAAGGTGCATTCCATGCCACGAAAATCTCACAGTGAAACATATTCTGATCGACTGTATGGATTTTAAGATTGTAAGAGATTATTTTTATCAAACAGCTAATTCAGAAGATATTTTGAGTTGGGTAAAAGAAGACTAGGTTATTTGCGAGAAATCGATTTGCACAGTTTTATTGTATGCACATGTTTTTTGTGGTGTGTTGATTACTTCTGAATTTCTGGGTTTTTGACTTGTTTTTGTTGGAATACTTAGAATGTTGTTTGATCGTCGTTATATAGCTGAAATATTACTGAACGCGACGTTAAACCTTAATTCTCTCTCTCTCTCTCTCCTTTATTATCCTCTGTCTATTAACTTTTCGGCATCCAAACAGGTTTTCACCGGAGCAAAAAGCCAAACGGAATCCGTATGTCTACCTTCCGTTTGGTATTGGCCCCAGGAACTGTGTAGGCATGAGACTGGCGAAATTGGAATCTAAAATGGCGATGGCGGCTATCTTGCAAAAATTCCGCTTTGTTCGTTCACTTGACACCGAGGTAAGGAAGTCGGTAAAGGAACACAATTGATTGGCTAATATCCCATTGTCAAGTGTATTTTGGTCATGTACTTCGGCTATATTCCATGTCAGTTGTGTAGCAGGTACGAAACAGTGAGTTACAGAAAGATTTTGAGTTCAAACTTCACCAAATATAACCAACCATCTTCTTCCATTGGGAAATATGTTATATATTGATGTTTGGGCAGAGGTTAGATGATATATATGGGTGCCGTATGCGATATTTATTAATGAGCCCTCACATGGATTTCCAGCAATATCTATTGGCTAGCCGTAGACTTATTAGATTTTTCTTTGTTGATGGCAAATTATTCCCTACTGATCTGGTTTTGCTGGATTTGAAGGTTTGCCGGTATATATCTTTCACAACATTTCATAGGCGTCAGGGTTCGGATTAGCCAGTCAAGGAAACAAAGTCATTTACCGCGCCTTCATGTATACTAATGCATACGAAAATGCCGAGTCCTTTGGGTCTTGATGTCTTCTCGGCATCATTGAAAACTGTTGACCGATTCTCTCTTGCAGGATACTAGCCTATGTTTATGTATGCTATGATTGTCTTTTTTGAATTTGGTGCGATGGATTATGAATGACGGACAAGACGCTTGTAATTCGATTATCGACGCGGAAATCCTTTTATGGACGACGGCTGAATATTGAATGTTGGATCCGAAGCTTGCTATTAAAATGAGTCCATTAAACTTGTCTGAAGCTTCTCCGAATTGACAGTGGAAATGAAATCTTCCACGAGCGCACATGGGAGATATCCAAAATGCCAAATCTTTCATGGTTCGTACTCCATGTAAGAATCACGAGACAATGCATACAATAGCCAAGTCTGGGGATAACAATGTGTCTAGACTTGTGCCTTATCAGCGGAATAAAGACCCAGACAATAGCTTCCTACATGAAATATCGACCTCTCTCATCCAATGATCAACAACAAACTCTGTTTCGAACGCTGCATACCCTATGTTGGATGTGACAGAAGATGTCTGCGAATATGCTCCGATTGTAGCTATATATGTTCGACAACAGTTCTAGTAGCATCGTGTTGATGTTTAGCAGCCAAAACAATTTTACTGCACAATTATATTCATTCGCAGGTCCCCTTGAAACTGAAGAAAGGAGTCATGGTCCAACCTGAGAATGGAATTTGGTTGAAGTTGGAGTCTCGTCACTAAAGATTGAATAAACTCTTCGCTGGTTCTTGTTTTGACGAATATGGCCAATGAGAGAGAATACAATATCTGATCTGGTGTGGCATACTGAAGCATGATGCCCTAACTTATTCGAAAAAGGTCCACTGTATGCGTTTAATACATGTATTGTGTTATTAACTATATCGAGTTACAATAAACTTTTCCTGAAAACCGATATAATTCGTATGAGCAATGGGGTGTTACTAAATTCTTGTAATGAAAAGATCTTTGCAGAAAAAATGCCATCTACGTTCATAATTGAAAAGTATAGATCACCGGAAGTGGATAATGCGGAAGTGACGTCATCACCGGAAATGAATAAACCGGATTGATTTCATCACCGGATGTGATCACGTCACCGAAAGTGGTTAAATCGGAACCGGATCATTTTCCGCGCTAAATGGCTCAATTTACGAGTTATGTAGTACACTCTTACTACACAGGATGGCACTAGAGTTATAAACGACGGGCAACCGTTTCAACAAAGACATTACAAAGGGGTATATACGCAGTGCAGTTAAGCATTATTGGATAATTTACAGAGATTTAGGAGTTTGTGCTTATCTTCTGTTTGGAATAGTTCTTTGAGTTTGATAGCATTTCGCCTTGTTATTTTATACCTTGTTATGCTCTTATTTTTCATCACCTTCATTTGAGGATGTCTGGTGGACAACCAAAACATTTAATACATCAACCTTTGTAAATAAAGTGTATTACGGTGATGTGTATATTAGCAAATATTCCCAATACATGAGTTTAATTCGATAGACCTGGTCACTGGGTATGAAATTCCGGTTGTAGTTTAACTCTATCTGGCCTGAGCTTTATGGGACCTGTCCAGGCCTGGGGAGAGGCCATTTCGCCCCCCCCCCTCTAAGTATTTTTCTTACCCCTTGAGATAGGGGCCTGAAACTAATCACACAATACCCTTGGGTCAATCTACCAGAAAATGTAAAAGAATCCAAGACGGCCGCTGTGATGACGTCAGAGTGACGTCATTTTCAAAAACAGTATTTTTTTGTCAAAAACTGCGTGATAAATTAGTAAATATTCATGTGATGTGAAATAAAATATTTTTTGCCCACTTTTCATCACGGAAAAGCAGAAATTTTGAAGAAAAATGACGAAAACATCAATTTTCTGGTACCCCAGATGGCCGCCATCTTGAATTTACCCATGATTTTCTACTCGGGGGTTATGCAAATAGGCTTAAAATGACCCCAATATGATAAATTATAAAGTCACGGAGTGTCAGTTCTCAATTATTCGTCGTTCCGGAGATAGCACAGAAAGTTTGGTAGGGGGACCATTGTGCCAGAAAAAATTGTGTTCATGAGAATCTACGAATACTGCTTAACTAATAACCTCATAACAGAAGAAGATTCCGGCTTCAAACCGGGTGATTCCATCGCGAATCAAATGGCTGATAGTTAACATCATTAATCAGTATCTAGATAAAGTCCAAGATGTTTGCTCGGTCTTCCTAGATGTAAGCAAAGCCTTCAATAAAGTTTGACATCACGGTCTTCTGAGACCTGAGAAAAACTGAGAAAAAAATGTCATTTTCGGAACACTGTACGAGTGGATAAAAAGTTACCTAGAAGATAGAAGAATTAAAGTTGTCCAAAATGGTGTTGAATCCAAAGTTAATCATATCAATGCTGGCGTTCCTCAGGGTTCGGTCCTGTGACCGCTGCTATTCCTCATATATGTAAATGACTCATTCAATCAAATATAAATATATTCGCTGACGGTACATCTCTCCTTGAACTAGAACTTGACATACAAATTGCAGAACTGAAAATCAACAACGACCTTGACTACCTATCCAGATGGGCAGCTCAGTGGTTTGTAACGTTCAATGCACTGAAGACAGTATATTCTTGTATAGATCCTTAAGGCATAACCCATATCATTTCTATCCGCTGGAAATCCCAAAATAAACTCAATGTCATGTCTAGAACAAAACACATCCTTGGAAGAAAATGTTTGGATTGCTTATACAGGAGATCCGTCCGCCATCTTCTTGATTACAGTGATGATGTGTTTGACGGCTGCACATTGACTGATTTTGTGTTTTTAGAAAGAATACAAAGACAGGCTGCAGTTATAAGTACTGGTGCCATTCGAAGAACTTCGTATCAAAAATTGTCAAATGAATTAGGCTGGGAAACACTTACTCATCGTAGAAAGAAGCACCGTCTTGTTTTATCTATAAGATATTAAAATCTGAGGCACCTGGATATCTTCAACGTTTATCTCCGAAGAAACTATCTTTGGGTATGCAAAGAAATTACAACCTGCGGAATTCTGACAACTATAGAACATTTCGGTCTCGTCTTACTTGTTTTCAAAATTCGTTCTTCACGCAGACTTCTAAACTTTGGAATTCTCGTCATGCTTTCGTCCGAAATGCAACCTCATTATCCATGTTAAAGGACAAATTCTCTACTAACCAACCTTCACACCTTACGAACATACACAATTCTCTTTTCGGGTATATCTCAGTCCCAGTGTGTAAGATGAGGCTAGGTTTTAGTTTATTCAATGGTCATCTGTTTAAGTACAACATCTCTCCAAGCTCTATCTGCCCTTATTGTAATCAGAGCAATGAAGACCCTTAACATTTCCCCTTGATTTGCCCCATTTTCGCCGCTCTGAGAAAGCCAAAGCTCACCTGGATTCCTAGTTTGATCCGTGCCGGGGCACCACTATCTTCTAATTCACGACTGCAAAATTACCCGTCAAAGGTATTATTGCGTGGCTCTTCTGAATTTGATGACGAAACAAATATATCTTTTTTGGGAAGAGTCCAAAAGTTCAGTGGAGCATCCAAACGATTTCATGCTCATGAACATTCTCAACCGGTGACAGATGAAGATGATCAGATCAGGACTTTACCAGTTGTGTTAGTAAAATTTGTTCGTCACATTGTAAAAACATATACATCATATGAAGTAACGAAATACCCACTTCTACATAAGTATTATCTATAATATATAAAATTCCACCACCCATCAGCCTCTTGAGAAACATATTTTGTCATTTAACAATTCATTGTGGGTTTTTTCTGTGTATGTAAATTAGTATATTGTCTGTTTTTATTGTCTTTTTCATTTTTTTAAAGAATTTATCGTGTTTTCTCTGTATGTAAATTATTATATGTATGATATCTGAGAAGAGTGCCCCGTTGCCGTGTGACTGTGCATAATCCTCATCAAACTAAATAATGCATTATATTACATTGTTATGTTCTAGTGAGTGAATACGATTTAACGTCGGTTCATATCGCGACGAACCAAATAGGCACCACCCAGCCAAGTTGTGTTCCTGTAGCTTCAAAGAAGTAAATCTCTGAAACAACATGGAACCAGACACCCTCCATTCACCCTATAAAACACCGAGGACAGCCAAGAAGAAACAGTCAGGACGCTTTACATTGGTGCATTAAAAGACAAGTGCAATTACAGTGCTAGACACCACATTTTCAAGTTTCTGTTGATTCTCAGCAAAACGAATTGAATCAACAGGAACTCCTGCCCACCCAACCACCCGCTTGTTATGTTCTAGTATGATATTTCCTTGTTCATTGGAAAGTATCAATAGCCGACGTCAAATGACTAGCCTTTTGCTCCTGCCAGTCAAGTGAGACAATAAAAAAAGAAAAAAGCAACGACTAATGACACAATTATCGTAATTGTGATATCAGCGGTTGAATCCGCACGAAGAGTCGCTTGCTAATGACATAATTGTGACATTTAGCTGGCAACCTGACAACTGTTAATGTCACAATTGTCGTTATTGCGACAATTGTGTCACCAGTAGTTGTTACAGGGCAAACTGAAGTTGGATAGATTCCCCGTCAGTCACCGACCGATGAGAGCGCTGGTCACAAAGCGCGCGTAACTTGTGATATCTCAGCATTAAAGCCAGTGGCGGATTCTGTCGGAACAACTTTTTGGTACAGACTGCTCAGCGGGTAATTTATTCAGATTTATTTATTCAGATAAAGAACCAACAGACACAAGATCCAGTAACAGATTCCATAAAACAATATGTACAGTGCAGTTAGTAAAATTACAATAATATACGTGACGAAGTGGATGGATTTATTTATTTATTTGTTAAAGTTTTACCGTCATTGTCGTTCACGAAACCTATTCCGTTGTCTTCCGTTGTCTGGACGACAAGCCGATAATCGCCAACCAGAGTTATCTCCATCCCAGATACCCCAACCCATACCTCATAAATGGTCTGACTGCATATTATGATTTCTAGGGTGGTGTCAATTCAAATGGTGGTATAACTTTTTTTCTACGAGCCAATGTTTGTCATAGGGGTCAGTTCGCGATATTCCCTACAATCAAGGATATGGTCTGGAGGTATGTAAGTAATAGCTATCGCCTGAGAGAGAGGCGCTCAAGCCGAATGAACACTCGAGCCCGTGCGAGTTTTGCGTCGAGGTGATCACGCACGTGCTGAATGTTCATTCGTCTTGGACGCCGACCTTGAAGGCGGTAACTGACTTACGCAATGGCTCTATATCTCAAAGGAGGAATTATTTTTCTTGATTCGCCAGCCTTGCAACGGGATTTTCATCTGAGTACAGTTATGTTATGAAAGAATAGATCTGAAACCTGATTGAGTTTTATCCCTCTTCTATCGCATGACTATCAAATGGCAGTTGGGGATCCTAACACAGTTCAACTGCCCTGTCTCCTTCCTCGTGTAACACGACATCAATTTAATTGCCAACGCGATGTCCTTGGACCGGGCACAGCAAGCGTTAATTTGGCGTATCGGGTTACATAAAGGACTTAACGCCGTGCGCCACATTCTTGTACGTTGGCAATTAGTGTCGTGTTACATAAGCGATGCAGCTAGATTTCAGGATAATTGATATTACGGTTTTTACAACAGCGTGAACTTTCAACATTAGCATGTTACTTTTAGAATAAGAAAGGATTTCGAATGTTCAGTCCATCGCAATAAAGAATTTGTTCGGTAGTATTCTGCTCGTGTCCATTACAGTGATGAAATGCGCGCAGCGGAACGGTCGCATTGATAGCTAACCTTGGAAAGTACTTTTGCTTCACGAGATTGTGGGAAGTAAAACACAACAACCTTGCAATTAAATGCTTCATGGGCGTGTGAGTCTGCATGTTACACGAAATGAGGAGACAGACCTTGTTTGTCGTATGGAGATTACAGTTGATGTGGTGTTATATAGCGAACCGGACAGCAAAGCGTTGTATTTTAGATTCCTCGTCGAGCGAAAATTGTAAGGAACACTGTTCAATCAGCCCTTGTTGATTAGAATCACCGACAAAGTTAACTGCTTTCGTGTCTAAAATCATTTAAATTCGATGTCTGGTTATATGCACTGCATCTGGGCTTATCCTTGCCTTGAAAATGTGCAAAATAGAATAGATTTCTCGTATATTGATCATGTAATGAGGGGAATAGCTCATTCCATATTGAATATACAGAGGGCATATATAATATATTTTATCGATTGGAAGGAGAGGTAATATTGGAAAGTTGCACTCATTCCATGACATTTAGTAAATACAATTCAATTTCATAGTATATTTAGGCCATCGGTATTTGCTTCAGCAAGCAATCCGCATACAAATCGATGTAGTGTAGTTATAAATTTTATATTCTCAAGATAAAAAAAAATATTGGTTGCAATTGTTTTAAACTGTTAAAAAGGATCAATTTTGCCATTTCCCATGACCAATTGAGGTCAGTAAAAGACGGAACATTATTATATGACTTGTGATTTTGGTTCAGAAACACGAAAAACCTTTTTTTTCCTACTGCACTGCATGTTATATAAAACATTCGCAATATTACGGTTCGTATTTGAGCGTGGGCTTTCAATGATAGGCGTTTAATGTTTATTTCAAGGCAGCAAAGACTTTGTCCAGCTTTGCTCCGTTTCCGTTCTACACTGCGATGTATTTCAACAGACAACAGAATACTATAAAAGGCAACAATTAACAGCACTAAACTTTTGAGTAAATTTGCTATCTGATTGCGGCTCGACACACAACAATCACATCGTCATACACTCATTCTTTGAAAAGGCAGCTGAGGTAAATTTGACGTCGCACTACATGCCGTTCTGACTGATTTAAGTGTTTCATTGTCTGACCAACTCCACGAACGAATGTGGTGGAAATGAACATCACTTGGATGGGACTAAACATTCGACAACAGCTTCCACTGAAAAATCACGCTCGACTACGAACCGCAGTAATGGACAAGAGCAACGTACTGCCAAAAAAATCTTTATTGCGATGGAATGAAGATTCGAAATCCTTTGTCATTCTAAAAGTAATATGCTAATGTTGAAAGTTCTCGCTGTTGTAAAAACCGTAATAACCTGTCATGTAGGTGAATGAATGCACTAATCGTGATTGAAAGGGGGCTAAACCGCCATTAGGGTTTAGATGTATTGGTGTAACACCACGGTGGTCACATTTAAATCCGTAGATGTATTTTCCCTTTGTCAATATCTTGAAATAATCATGTTCCCACAAGCTGAAAATTCAGAAATATTAGGTCTTGAAATATTAACTGTTTAAATAAACGGATGATTAAACATTGTAAACTTTTTCCATTTTTATGTACCAGAACACACAATCCAACTTTTTATAAAAAGTATCAATACAAGGTAAGATAATGATTCCCAACATATCAAATTCCAGATAAAACAAATACCTCATACATATCATAGTGTCCATATTATTGAGACACAGTTCTTCGTCAAAACTGTTTATTTCACAATAGTGTTGCACAGGGCATTAAATATCACTGAATTTGAAGTTTAAAGATATTCTTCCTATGAAAGTGAGCGAAAACTTATGCAGATGGACTCGGGATATCGAAGATAACTCCTGTTTTAACAGGAGGTTTAACTCCAACTGGATAGGTAATATGCAAATCACTCATCCCATCATTAAAGTGGCCTGTATATCTGCCAGGTATATACACGTTTGGCAAGCATAATATAGATGTATCGTAGAGGAACACGAGACATAGGACTTGTTACACTAGTTCCCACACAGCTTAATAATGTTATAAGATTAATAAATGTATTGAATATTTCAATGCATGTGTTTCTCTTGAAGCAGGTTTCGCCATTTGCACGGACGTGGGTGTTCCGAGTCAGATCAACCGGTTGATAACCAACTTACTAACCGATTGATCTGACCAAGAACACCTGAACACATGCAAAACCCGTGGCAAGGCGGGTGGTTCCAGAAAAAGAATAGCTCGCGTGAGACAATAGAACCAGTGTGTAAGATCATATCTTCAAAATCGTAACGTCAATTTCTGAAAACAAAAGTCCTATAATATCAGAACAATATATTCTCTCACATAGGTGCTGCATCAAGGACATTGAAGTATACACAAATTCAAACAACCATCCCTAAATACCTCTTGTGCAGAAATACATGCATCGTTGTTCTATAGAATGACTATTTTGTGTACACCCGGGGATTGAAGTACGTCTATGATGACAGAGCAATGACATCATTTCTTCGATATCTGTATTTAAATCCACATAAGCCGGGGCTGTCTGGTCATTCTAGCCAAGATATCAACATGAACACATAAAAGCGTGGATGAGATACAGAACCTCACAGGTATCACTATCGATCCTTGGGAGGTCTTTGGGAAGAATGTAGTCAGAAGACCGGCCTGTGTGGCTCATGTTACTTCTTGTCATTCTCTCCACCGCCGCATGGCATTTCCCCAGGTGACCACGACGGCTTCAGCAACAAATTCGTTTACTAACCCTACTTCGACGTCTTGTCACGCTCGAAAGCATAGCTCACGTTGATTGACACGTTGTGTCAGAGAGAAATTGTGATCTTACTTGAGGACCCCCTTGGTGTGCGTTTGGAAAAGGGACAGTATAACATTATGATAGTGGAAATGGATAACAAACTCGTGCAGGAATAGTGCTAGATACACGAATTTATTCAATGAAGCTAAGCAGAAGATTTAGCTAATTTAGGAACTATTAATAAATGCAAAACTATCAGATAAGCATTATTGAGACTGTTCAGTCATCAGATACTTTAACAGTGCTGAACAATGATGACAACTACCATACCCTGATTCTCTGAGACATCGCAGAATTGATACCGTCAGCAGCTTTGTTCGTGGCACTGAAAACAATTTCTTGGGTCAAATTTCCCGAGTTGATTTCTTTCTGAATATTCATTTGGCATTCAGCGTATGGTCTGAAGAAACCGCCTCAGAAACGTAGTAAATGACTCTTCTGAGATTCCATGTCTTTATCACACACAAGCTAGTCAGTGTGTTATGTTCTTCTTTAACGTCCATATGTTGAACATACCTCCGAAAGATGAAATTATATTACCTAATTTTATAGGAACAGATACGAAATTCGTAGAAATACATTAGAAAAACAACAGCTAGTGCACACAGATTTACTCTGTGTATACAGTCTGGAAAGAACTGCATCGTGCTCAATCCTATGGTTTTTACACGAGAAACGCTCATGGAACCACGATAAGCTTCGCTGATGTGGTTCTTCAGAAATT
>JAVTVY010051412.1:0-27102 GCA_036873755.1 Hanleya hanleyi | reverse complement strand
GGATTCCTCGACCCATTCAGACCGCTATTGGCATAACTCGACCCCAAAGCGTCCATTCCAGTTTCCTTTTTCCACAATTCCCTCCCTGCGATGCGTGCCATAGCCTTACTTTCACTCCACATCCATCTAGTCGGATGGTCCCCCACGAATGCTTCACCATGACACCTCACACGACCAAATCGGATCAATACTGGTCCACCGTGACCCTAAAACGTCCGCTTCATGCCTGCCTATTCACTACGCATGCACACGGTAACTTTGACCTATGACCTCGGAGACCCCTCTAATCGGCACGTGTCCTACAGCTCGCGACAGAGAAAACAAGGTGCCACACCCCATACCGCAAATGTCCACGAGTGAATTCCCCATTGGAACTGACATTGAACAGGTCATTGTCCATTGAACCGGAATGGATCTAACATGTCAACCCCAAGACCTGTGTGAACTTTTCAGTAAAATTTACCTCGTGGCCTCGAAATTCCTGCCATCGTGTTCTACAGCGCGAGACAGACAAATCAAGGTACCACAGCCTGTAGTAAATTCCACAAGAAAAAAAAACATGTCCACCCCAATACTCCTACCCAAAACATGCATTCCCCGGAGATTAACATTGGAAGTCACTGGGGTCTTATATAGAGGCAGAGGGCTCTTACAGGGCCCTTACGTGATCGGAAGTGACCCTCGACCTTTTGACCCGGATGTAACCTTGAAGCCGGATGTGACATCACCGGATGTGACCTTTGATCTGGATGTGACGTCACCGGATCAGGAGGAGCTAACTCTGGGCGCGCATTTTTGCGAGAGAATTTGCCGTTTATACAAAAAAAAACACCCAGAGATGAACTGGCATTGCTGGAGATGACGGATGATTCCGGAGATTGTCGGAGACGTCTGGACATTGCCGAAGATTATCTGAGATTGCCGTAGATGTCCGGACATCTTCAAAGATTGCCGCGCCAGGTAACTGGAAGTGATGTCATCAGTCTCACTTTCATCTTCATATATTACTGGTCTCTATATTGTCAAATGTGCTCATGCCATATCATCCGTCTTTCTGTAAACAGGCCCCGATATTCTCTAAACCATGGGCGTCGCTAGGAAGTGGGTCCAGGGGCCACCTAGGTCCCGGAAGCTCCGGGGTACTAGATCGCCGGTTCTAAGCGTTTTCCCGGAATTAAATCTGAACATAATGTATGCAGATTTAGGGTTATATTATACCTGAGATGCATTCTGAGCGATTTCCAACAATTAAATTAACACATCATTTGTCAAATATCAGTATTGTATTTTATTCTGCTTGCCATCTTGAAAACACAATAATAATGCTTTGGGCCGATATACCCCCTAGGCTAACCATGTTAAAATGATCAAAACTAAACGTCATCATATCACTGTCCGATCCATATGTCATTTCATGACTGTGAGCATTAAACTTTTGCTGAAAATATCACAATAATACTGTGTAGAATATCAAACTTTATCATGGCCATGACCATGGTAAAATACCTACTAGGAAACTGAAACTGATATCACTCATCATTCTGGGAATTAAAACGTGGCCATGTTAAAATACTGACTGGAGAAAAAATTATATTCCGGAAATGAAATATCGAGAATGTAGAACAGCCTTCAGCTAACGGTAGAC
The DNA here is from genome assembly GCA_036873755.1 of Hanleya hanleyi. Taxonomy (NCBI): domain Eukaryota; kingdom Metazoa; phylum Mollusca; class Polyplacophora; order Lepidopleurida; family Hanleyidae; genus Hanleya; species Hanleya hanleyi. The sequence continues at coordinate 25,457 of JAVTVY010051412.1, read as the reverse complement.
CGAGGCTGCCGACGCTTCATCATCAAATCCAGACGCATGGAGTAGAAGGAAAACACACACGAGTTAGTGTTAATGATCAATTGAATAGTAAATTCGCCTGCTGTATCCGTCGAGTGTGGAGTCTCATAAACAGAGCTACAGCTCTTGCATAATTCACTTTATGACCAAAGTGTATCTTCATGATCGCCAAAGCGGATAGTCGTGGTGAACCCATTGTTGAGCGAACTGACGCCTCACTACTGAAACGGATCATGATTACATTTCTAGAGACGGACTTGTACCATTTTTCAATTCTTTCTTTCCCCTTTTACTTTTTTGTTTTCTTGTTTTTCGTTGTTTTTTTTTCTCTTTTTGTTTTTTGTTTTTTGTTTTTTTTCTTTTTTTCTTCTATTTATTTTTTGCGCGCGTCCAAGAGGGGGTCGTTCGCACCTGACGACCACCCCCCCTCCCCCCGTCCAAACGAAGCCCATGTATGCGCTCAAGTGTTCAAGTGTTATTCTCAATCGTTCTGTAACCAGGTCTCGATATTTTCTAATGTGCTCAAATGTTATTCTAAGTGTTATGTTAATATAAGTCGAACACATGCCCATAGTATTGCGTTATAGCGATCAGCTGTTAAGATTCACTATCCATGTATAGAAATGCCCGTAGATGTGGCCCTTGCCCGAAAGACCAATCGGCTTCACCCACTGACGGCCAATTTCAGTGCCAATATGCCCATTAATAATGAACCAATCCTCAATCCAGTCCGTGTCACGGCCATGAACGCGGTCATATTTTTGTAGACTTTGTCGCATTTAACGCGCGATGCAAGTACTTGTTTTGACGAGAGCAGATTTTGGAGCCAGTGTTTTCTGCAGTAGGCATACGGTTTCGTACATTTCTCAATCTTCGTCTTTAATATTATTCGTGGTACGTGCATTCTTCAACACTTGCATTGACATAGAATACTAACCTGATAAAAAATAAGCAACATATGATCTATTATCTCTTGCAATTCAGCTTCATCCTTGACTCAAAATCAATTCCACGGAGTTTGCCTGCAAATGGGAATGAGTCCATTTGATAACAGTTTCCATGAAGTCAAACTGAAGATCGTGATCGCACGCCAGACCCGAATTCGAAATTGAAACTGACTTGATTCTGCGGTCCCAACACCCAGCAAAAGGGCCAATTGTGCATGGGTGTCTCGAAACTGCCAACAGACCAGAGTACTTTTCGTCTTGTCACAGGAATATATCTCTTCAACGCCATTGTTGGTAAAATATTAAAAACCATTTAGCAATGAATGATTGAGTATGAATTTAGTCCAGTTTCAGCCTTGTTGCTGTTGCTGCACAAGCAGGTCATGGAAATGTGACAACAAGTTAGAGCAACTTGCCCATTTGGGCAATAATTCCTCATTTCAGCTATTACAGGTCTATAGTTAAAACGAGCAATAGCTATGTGGACACATATACCTTAAAATTTCTTCAGATCCTCTTCTTTCAGATTGGCAGTCATCCCACAGGTAACAGGCGCAGGTTTGTCCGAATCTGGTGGAGTATGAAATTGTCGCCCGAAATTTGCGTGTACATTTTTTTTATATAATATATACTAAATAATAGCAAAGATAGCAATTGACCTTGTGGACTTGCTGTTTGCTAAACGAAAGATCACTGAAAGTCATCATTGTGACATCGAAAATGCTACATCTGTATTTCTTCGAAGAAGCCTCTTTGACACATTATATATTCCGCCGAGCATAATCATTGTTAAACTACTTACCAAGTAAACTACTGGAAAACCAAAACCAAGCGACTTTATTTAATACATTACCCGATTTCTTCTGCCATGTTTATACCCAGGCCCCATAACCTACCAAGTAAACTGTATGTATATATAAGGGAGACAGCAAACCAGACTAGTGCGCGTGTACTACCACCGCAAGCCTGTAGACGTTAGTGTCAAATGGCTCCGTGGAACCGGGTAATAGTGCTCCTAATTATACAAGCGTTACACTTCGTTAAGTGTATCCATGGTGATTAGTATTAGTTCTGTGTACCGGTTATTGGTCTGTGACACTTTCTGTAGTTTTGTAGACCAGATTCCATGTATTTTTGTGTAAACCAGACTCATGCACTCACATGCAGCTCTAGAACGTTTGAATGACTGTGACCTTGCTGACCTAATTTCACCAGGGTTCATACACTTACACTAAAACAAAATTCCAGGAGTTTTCCAGGTCAATAATTTCAAATTTCCAGGTATAATTTTATTGCAATTCCATGAGTTTCCAGGACTTTTTCACGGGTTATTCAAGCATGGTTTTGAAACTACTGTGTTGGAGTTTTAGGTGCCTGTCCTTCGTTAAAGAAATCTCGAATGGTGAATCCAGTTGCTGATTTTCTCTGTTCAAGTAACTGTTTGTGTTTAACACCCTTGGCGTGACTACGAATGGCAGGCTCCCCCATATTGGAAATATCAAACGTTTTTTGACAAACTTTACACCTCGCGTTGGACTTATCTGCACCCCGTTCCAACCAGGCGGTGTAATTTGGTTGACTGAGCCAGCGCTCGTTGAAGACACATTTTCCAGGGGGCATAGTCAAGGTTCAAAAGTTCACCGAAGCGTGTCAACATTGACGGTAAACAAATTCTGAGCGGGAATTCTAGCAAAAGTGATTGAAGACCACTTTACGGCGAGTACAACTCTTAACCATTGATGTCGCAAACGAACTCAGTGAGTAGTCTCCCTTTATTCAGTTTCCCTTTACGGGAAGTCGCGCACCTGTCACGACAATGAATGTTCGACGACCGGTCACCCAACATGAACAATGATAGTTTCGATTGATTTGATGATTACAGTTTACGGAGTTTCAACGTATATCATAACATTTGACCAGGCAAAAACGTTCGATTCGTGTGATTTGATTAAAATTAAGGAGTTTCCAGGACTATCACTTTATTTTTTAGGACATTCCAGGACTTTCCAACACTAGAATTAAATTTTAGGAGTTTTAAGGAGTTTCCAGGAGCCGTGCGAACCCTGTTTCACATATATCGACGACAAGGCCCTGTCATCGAAATTGATTAAGGCCAAATTGGGACGAGGTCAGTTGATCAGCTTGTATTGGTGACGGGGGCCTGGTTATCACCATTATATGATGAAGAACAATGAGTTTAGATTTCAGTTCTTTACCATTGGTGATGATGGACTTGGTTTTGGATCGAACTGCTCACCATTTATTGGTGATGCTGTCTTCATCTTTTGTCGGTGAAAGCTCTCTGATATTTTGGCCGACTGCCAATGGTCCACCATTTTCAACGCCACTGGTACATTCGACATGGCTCTCTGTTTACATGTATGCTCCCCAGGGGCCATCTTCAAATGCACTTAGAATGAATCAATAAAATCAAGCAAACTAACAGGATGCAACTAAGAAATAGACTTTGTTGATTCGTGTTTCATGTCATTTTATTTCACTTAGGACTGAACTGCAACAGAGCCAGTATGGATGATATACCAATGAAAATGAAGTGCGTCGACGAGGACACCACTTCCGTGGTACATGGCCGACATTTGTCCGTCAAAAAAGAACCGCTGGTCCAGAGCACTGCTACCATAGGGGCGCTGAATTTAACAAAAGTCGCGACAAAGGAAGAACCAGCGGTCTTGTTTGATGAGTTTGAATATCCAAGAAAAGATGCTGAAATCAAACCTGAAGCATATAAACAAGTAAGTTGTGAGTTAGTGTACCTTTGGGTCGTACCCGGGTTATATATATAATGTAATTTGTGTTGAGAACATTTATTGAAAAATATATCCTAAACTATTAAGCGCAACATTAAAATGGCGGTGGAGAAAGAATATATGGCGGATTCTACGATAACCTAGTCTACTTTTCCATCAAATTTCCCATTCAACCGAAAAATGATATTCACAACATACAATTCTGTTTCATGTAAATGTATGCTAAACTCATCAAGGCTGTGTAATGTATGAATATAAACAGTTTTACCCTGTACATTTCTTATCTGCACTTTTACCCTGTACATTTCTTATCTGCACTATACTAGAGAAGCAGAAATGTAATTGTTGCTAATGTCATTTGCTAATGTCCTACTTCCGTCATATTTTTTTTAAATATCCACCACAAATGAAATTATTCAATAAATGACTCACAGTGGTACTATCCTGAACCAATACATGGATACTGTGGTTGTTTGAAGAATGTTGCTAATTTTCGTCCAACTCCCGTGACAGGAATGACATTAGCAAAATTTTGAAATGGCCCAGTATTACAGCATGGGTGATGCCATACATGTAGTACATTGACAATGGTACAGATAGATTAATACGATTGGTCTAAATCCACTGAGCATATGCAAGTGCTTGTCTTGTAAGAAATTTCTTCAACATATACAAAACAGATTTTGACGGTAAAATGACGTAAGCAACACAAATGTTGCGGATGTCATTTATGTTTTGTCCTGCTAAATTAAAAACTGTACAAAGAATTCATAGGGCCACTTGGTTATTTTCATATTATACAACTTATTGACATTTTGTAGATAGCAAGGTAGAGGACACAATTTCTATTTACGATAGTTTTGAATTTGAAAGTGTTGCTAATGTCATATTTTTTGTTCCTTCATTGATTGGCAGAAACGGGAATTAGTGGACAAAGTTATCGTGGAATCCGCTATATGCCACCAAGTAACTCACAGAAACTTGTCTTGTGAGTCGTTATGTGGCTCTTTGCTCCATCTTCAGCCATTCACCAATCTAATGAACATGGTATTGGTGTGAGATTGATATATCAAGGAGGTTACAATACATTAATTAACTATTGTTGTGGTTGTTGTTTTAGGAGATTACAGAGAGCTGTTCCTACACAGAGGAGATGAAAGGTAATGAAGCTGTTAATGTGCTGTCCATGATAACAGACAGACCATACCCAATGACCTTGTACCAGGTTGATCTCCAATTAAGGAATAATGCTGGTACAAATATTGAACGGATGGAGGATGATAACGTCGAACTGCATGCTGATCACGTAGAAACCAAGAGTGCAAACATTGTAACGACTGAAGAACCATCACGCAATTCAGCTTCACGTCAACCAAGCAGAATGAAAAAATCTAAACCTGGAGACAAATCATCCAAATGTTCACACTGCTCCTATAGCTGTGTCAGCAGAAGTGATCTGCAGAAGCATGAAAGAACCCATACTGGTGAAAAGTCATACAAATGTTCTCTGTGCTCGTATAGCTCTGCACGGAGAGGTCACCTTGATGTGCATAAAAGAATTCATACTGGTGAAAAGCCATACAAATGTTCTCTGTGCTCGTATAGCTCTGCACAGAGAGGTTACCTTGATGTGCATAAAAGAATTCATACTGGTGAAAAGCCATACAAATGTTCTCTGTGCTCGTATAGCTCTGCACAGAGAGGTAACCTTGATATGCATGAAAGAATCCATACTGGTGAAAAGCCTTATAAATGTTCTCTGTGCTCATATAGCTGTACACAGAAAGGTACCCTTGAGAAGCACAAATACAGTCATACTGGTGAAAAGCCATACAAATGTTCTCTGTGCCCCTATAGCTCTGCATGGAGACATCATCTTGATGTGCATAAAAGAATTCATACTGGTGAAAAGCCATACAAATGCTCTATGTGCTCATATAGCTCTGCACGGAGAGGTCACCTTGTTGTGCATAAAATAATTCATACTGGCGAAAAACCTTACAAATGTTCTCTGTGCTCCTATAGCTGTACCCATAAGGGTGACCTTCAGAAGCATAACAGAATTCATACTGGTGAAAAGCGATACAAATGTTCAATGTGCTCCTATAGCTGTTCACATAAGGGTAACCTTCAAAAGCATAAGAAAATTCATACTGGTGAAAATCCATACAAATGCTCTATGTGTTCCTATAGATGTACAGGTAAGGGTGACCTTCTAAAGCATAACAGAATTCATACTGGTGAAAAGCCATACAAATGCTCTGTGTGTTCATATAGATCTGCACAGAGAGGCCAACTTGATGTGCATAAAAGAATCCATACTGGTGAAAAGCCATACAAATGCTCTATGTGCTCATATAGCTCCTCACAGAGAGTTCACCTTAATGTACATAAAAGAATCCATACTGGTGAAACGCCTTACAAGTGTTCTCTGTGATCATATAGCTGTGGACAGAAAGGTACCATTGCGAGGCATAACATATTTCATACTGGTGAAAAGCTCTACAAATGTTTATTCTGTCTGTATAAGTGTTCATCGAAGCAGGGCTTGACTTTCCATGAAAGAACCCATACTGACGAAAAACCATCAAAATGTGCATGGTGCCCATACAAGTGTGCAACAAAAGGGAACTTGAATCGACATGAAAGAACTCATACTGTGGAAAAAATCCTACAAATCCCCTGTTTAACTGTCTAACTTCGTGGCAAAGGAGAACCTGTGAGTTCAAGTGTGAACTACGTGGCAAAGGAGAACCTGGGAGTTCAAGCGTGAACTACATGACAAAGGAGAACCTGTGAGTTCAAGCGTGAACTACGTGGCAAAGGAGAACCTGTGAGTTCAAGCGTGAACTATGTGACAGAGAATCTGTGAGTTCAAGCGTGAACTACGTGGCAAAGGAGAACCTGTGAGTTCAAGCGTGAACTACGTGGCAAAGGAGAACCTGTGAGTTGAAGCGTGGCTGAGATACTTAGGTTACATCCGAGAATCCACCGAATTCTCGGATCTGAATGTTAGGTGCTGACGAATGCTTTCCTGTAGAGCGTATGGTTGCTATTTAGTCACCAGACGTCATCAATTTTTCCCACCTCTTGCATATCGCTTAAATTCACAAAAATATCTCATACAGGCAAAAAGTCATACAAATGTTCATCGTGCTCATATGATTGTGCATGGGAAGGACAACTAAATCGACAAGAAAAAACTGATACTGGTGAAAAGTCATACACAGCTCTTATTCGACTGTCCAGCGACGCAACATTGAAAACCTGTGGGTTCACAAGAGAACGCTTACTCAGGATAAGCCGCTGAAATGTCCACTTATCCCGTGTAGCTGTTCCACCAGTTGGATTACCAAAGCCAAACACAATTAAACAATAAACATCATGAACGTTAGCTTGCTAGGAGTAAGCCGTGTGCCTAGTAACATGTGTTTTGTAGTAAAATTGGAGCCAATGTTGCGATACAAGAATGGATACAAAGATATGTTCATGCTTTTAACCAAACTTAAATCTGTCCCTAAAAAGAGCCAAGATAAGTGGAATATGATAGTCCATAACCAGCTGGACTGAAAATGCATACATGTGCTTCCATTCAGAACATGTAGCGATTGCAAACTGACGGCGGTTTCAGTACAGAATGAACCACAGAACAAACTGCTATGCCAGATGAAAATTTTACAGAAACACAAGTGTAGCATTTACTATAGTGAAACTAAAACACCTTTGCACTTATTTTGAGAATTCACAATTGTGAAGGAATTATGGAAAAATATGATGGACTGGATTGTCAGTGAAACTGATACAGTAATTGATATGAATAGTGAAAACGCCGCCCTTGGCGTGGTATCAGATACAGTCTTATCCAGGCGGGTAAACTTAATCATTATCCCAGTATGATTCTATATACAAGTGCAAGTTCAAGGTGGATCACTATCAACCACAACTTTGAAACAGGAAATAAACAAACAGTGGAAATCAAAAATTATTGTCCACTAATCAAAGCAGAAACTTTCAAACAGAGATGGTAATTTGTTCTAGAATTATTGAATGACTGAGCCTATACCAAAAAGTATATTCTATCTGTGTTTACTCTTGTTGTATATAATCTTGATTTACTGTACAGATCTAAATTGATGATTAACAATTAAATTGTGACTATAAATGACTGTCTTTGTGTATCTGTCTTTATCTATATGTCTCCATGTATTAGTGTATTCATACGTGCTTTTATGTACATGTATGCGTTGTGATGTATAATGGGAAAGTAATTTAAAAAAAGAGTAAAAAGTAAGTTCTGCGTCATAAGACACGAGACCCTGTGCTGCGTCCGTCTCTGCCATGTTTATCACAGTCACAAATCTACAATCACGATGATTTTTACAAATCTCGAATATCCTCCATCGTTCTGTAACCGGGTTGATATTCTCTGATGTTCTCAAGTGTTATTCTCCATCGTTCTGTAACCAGGTGTCGATATTCTCTAATGTTCTCAAGTGTTACTCTCCATCGTTCTGTAACCAGGTTTCGATATTCTCTAATGTTCTCATGTGTTATTCTCCATCGTTTGGTAACCAGGTCTCGATATTCTCTAATGTGCCAAAGTGTTATTCTTCGACGGTGACGAGTTTTGGGTAGAGAGCGAGTTAGTTTTGGTCACTTTCCTCCTAGATACTGATCACAGAAGACGTAGATAATGTGCTGAGTTTTGATCCGTAACATTGGTTTTCAGGGATGTATTTGGTGACCCCGCGATGTACCGATCGTTGATCATTGAATATGTCCATCACGTCATGTTAGATATGCACATTGTTTTATATCACCTACACACAGTGAAGAGAAAATGATTAGGCTGAAGTGAAGGACCATGTATCCTCGATCTGTATCAGTAGTATAGTCTATATACAATCTTGAGTTGATAAATGTTTGAGAACACTAGTATATTGTTTAAGTTACCTATGTTCTGTTTTGATATTTGAATATTTGTAATGGTAGATTGTACTTTTATTGAGGTTGCAGCATATATGCGTGACGGTGCTCTCCCTTACAACCCTCTCCTTCAAGCCACGTCTGTCCCCCGATTTAACTCCCGTTGAATGTAAATATGGCGTAATATATGAATGTGACTAATTCTTGTGAATATATGTAAACTCGGCAATATAGACAAAACAGTTCTTCGTTTAATTTTTTATAACAGTATATTCACCAGGTCTATGACTGCATGGAATGAGCAGTAAGGGACAGCGACTGTCAAACGTCCTACCTGTGAACAAAATAACCTGAATGAGTGCACTTACTCTAATGACATTCCGCATGTCAGTAGAAACTCGAGCTCATATAATTTGTTCAAGTCTAAAATTTCGGCCAAAAAACCACCCCCTGTGTACTAACTACTCTGTTGGATACAGGAAAACGAATATATGTCAAACGAAATTACGACACGGCTGTAGCTAGCTTAAAGGGGGATTTATATCGCATAAGACTTCACGAAATCGGACATTGCGCATGTGGGGAACCAACAGAGGATGCCGAACATTATTTATTATATTGTCCGCGTTACGAAAATGTAAGAAAGGAATTACTTTATACTATACCGCCAAATACGAATGTCCATCAGTTGTTGCGGGGCAGTCCATCTCCCTCGCTAACTAACAATATACAAGTATTCAATGCTGTCCAAAAATTTATCAAAGATAGTCAGCGATTCAGCTAGATGTTTGTTTCTATGAAGTGGACCTGGGTGCCTCTTATTATCCTTAAAAACAAGACGCCAATCCTTGCACGTGTAGCCTTCACATTTGTCTATCATTGCCTGTAAGAATGTATATGTTCAAATAGTGATCTGACTTTCTTAACAAATTTGTTAGATCTGCACTTGGAGATATGCACAAGTTAACGAGACTGTAACGTTGTATACGTTTATATATTGTTGTTTGATTTTCTTCACAAAATTTGTTTTACCTATATTTGGAGAGGGGAAACTAAGTTGGAAGAACTTGTCCCCGATCCATTTGTTTTGAAGACAATAAAATAAGTTTAAAACAAAAATACTCTAATAGGTAAAATATATAACACAATTAGAGCATATGCGAGAATAATAGGTTCTCACACGTGTCCAATTCTAGAGGATTGTAAAGAGAGGCACAGTGATCATTGAGTGCAGTGCCCAATTTTACAAATGAATATGGTCAAATAATTGTCTGGAATAACGAGTAAATTACGTTTTTTTCATATAAAATGTATTTGGGAGCTATTCGGATTAAATTATCGTTTACCACCCATCACTGTGACACACAATCGACCAGGTCAACCGTACAATTACAAGCGTCTAGTCCGTCATTCATAATCCAGCCGTCGTCCATTAGAGAATATCCGCGTCCATAATCCAAAGACCTATTCCATTTCCATATAACAGTATTAGCACCAAATTCAAAAAGACAAAAGTATACATAAACATAGGCTTTTTTCCTGCAAGAGAGAATTGTACATCGACAGAGTCAAGGAATGGACCAAACCTCGCCAGATGCCAGACTAGGTGTAATGTGCAGTGACAGTTATGTGGGTAGTGGTGATTGTGGAGGGAGTGTTGAAGGCATTTCTGTTGCACAATCTTCAGTCATGGAAGAGGGACAATTACATCGCATATAAGGGAAGTGGGAAGAGGTGCCGACATACTGACAGAGCCACATGACTTCACAGTATAGTCTTCTAGTTGACATATTCTAAAGCACATACCAAGAATTTAACGATTAATCAAGAATCGTTAGAATCAAGAAAAAAACTCTTTTCATTTTTGCTACTTTTATACGACCAGCAAGGCGTGTATTTTATTGGAGGGATACGGAGGGTTATATACACTCTCAGAAATACTCATGGAATAATCCTGAATAGATATGGTTGCACATCCACAACTCAACTTCAGTGATTTTACCTGAAATTCGTGATACAGGATTTTCTCTTATAGCAAAAATATGCCACCTCCAACCAAGGTAATTTTGTCACATTGCAACGAACCACGAATGGTTTTGGTTTGAGGTGTCATATTTTTGCTACAGGGAAAATTATCTTATTTGGGGATAATCAATCCCTGAAATTAAGTTGTGGATATACAACCTGATCCAAACAGCACTTTTACCTGAATTATTTCTTGGAATTATACTGTCTAACTAACTATGCACAGAATTTCCAATAATATCTCGCGCACTATCTCCAGGTGGGCTAAATGATAGCTTTGAAAAAGTTGGAAGTATCTCCAACGAAACGTCAGCTCCACAGCAATGAAGAAGCTGTTATCCATAGAATTGCATTGTGTTAAAGAAGAGCTCCATATATCCAGGGACTACATACCTTATTTATAAAAAAAACAAATCTTGCTCAAATGTTGTCCCCAATGATTTTTTTCTCTCTCTCTCTCTCTCTCTCTCTCTCTGTTAGGATGCTTTTCCCACTTAATTGTGTAAGCTGTGTTCACAATGGATTCGTACATGATAATGTAATGGAAGGATGTCGCGTTTAATTATGTATTGCATGTCTCTACGTAGTTAATATCCAGACACAAGTATATTACTAGTCTAGCTGAAAAAGCCTTCCGTCAAAGATCTGAGCGTTAAGGGGTGACCCAAGGAGATCATGAGTGACTCACCATGCATATACACCTATTGCATCAGGTTTTAATATCTTCAGAATGCAAAAGAGGAGAGCTACGTAACTTTCACAGTATGTAAACAGGAATATAAGAAAAGCATCACACATGAGAGATGTAATTTAGAAGTGAAAACAGTATAAACCTACCAATATCTTTGGCCAATAATATTAGGCTACTGGAGGATGACATAAGTTTGCTGCAAATCACTGTAGAATATCTGTACAACCATGTACATCATCAAATACTGGTTTAAGGAACTGAAACATAAGAAATATGAAACAGGAAATGAAGAGAAGCTACCATTTCATAGTCCAACATTTTGGCAAGAGACTACTTGAAATAGAGGAAAATTAATGAATATTAATGAGATGAGATATTGCTGATTATTCACGAGGAAATGTTAACCCCTTCAACTGAAGTGCAGGTATACCATGTACAAATGATTATACCCAAATCCCATACATATGATAACATCATACTTCAGTGCTTGTTGATAAATGTACGTAACCAATCGTTTCAAAACACTGAAAACAATATACATGATATGAAATAATTAGTTGTAATCATCTATAAACTGAAAAATTGAATACCACATGTTCTAATACTTACACAAACCATATGAAGCAAAGGTACGGCTTGTAGCGTTGGACACACCGGTTCTCGTTGCATAACACCGAAGTTATGCAACGTTAAGCTCGATGAATACTTCGATGGGTGAGTGGGTTCTGTACTGGCTGGGCTGATCAGTGTCCAGGACAAATGGAACTGTGAGTACTCTCGTGTTCTGGTACATGTAGTCACCGTAGTGATATCATTGAAACAAGGTTGAAAACGACCTTGAACCCTACTCTACTCTACTCTACTCTACTCTACTCACTCACTCACTCACTCACTCTACTCACTCTATACTCCACTCACTCATATGAAGCAAACTTCCCTTCTTCTGATAATCTTCCAGATGATCCTCTATATTTGAGTGTAGTAGGATTCTAAATATACAAGTGCAAAGTTCAAGGTGAATCACTATCAACAACAACTTTGAAACAGGAAAAAACAAAAAAGTGGAAATCGAAAATTGATTGACACCATGCAATCAAGGCAAAATTGAAACTTTCAATCAGAGATGGCAATTTGTTCTAGAATTATTGACTGACTGAGTCAATACCAAAGGTATATTCTATCTGCGTTTACTGTTTACCCTGATTGTACATTAATCTTGATCTACTATACAGATCCAAATATATTATTAACAGTTAGATTCTGACTATAAGTGACTGTCTGTGTATGTCTGTTTTTATCTGCGTGTCTCGATTTATTTGTCTATTCAGGCATGCTTTTTTATATATGCGGTGTGATGTATGATAGGAAAGTAATTACAAAAAAGAGTAAAATGTAAGATCTGCGTCATAAGATGTAAGGTCCGGTGCTCAGGGGCGTCGCCGGGGGGGGGTCGTCAGGCGCGAACGACCCCCCTCCCCCCTGGACGCGCCAAAAAAAAAGCAGAAGAAAAAGCAAAAAAAACAAAACAAAAACAGAGAAAACGAAAATAAAAACAAAACAAAAAAAGCAAAAGAGAAAAGAGAGAAATAAAAAATGCCGTCCACTTTTGATTTAGTGGGAAGTGGTGGGAATATCATTGGGCCCCCCACTTTTCTAACTGATCATGTCCCAACATAAAAATTACAGATAGAGGGCCAGGACGCGCAGTGGGGTGTTATAGGCCTGTTATGTTTGTGTCAAACCAGGAAGTCAAATGGAATCCGGCATATTCTTCAATATCGATGCGGGTTTTTGCGAAACAAATGTGGAAATAGAACCATAAATCTATATACATTGTGTTCAGATTTGTTTCCGAGAAAACGCGTAAAACGCATCTCCGGCAACCGGAGACCCTGGAGCTTCCGGGGCCTAGGCGGCCCCTGGACCCTCGCCTGTCAGGTTGTGCGAATCGCTCATTTTAGCTTTGTGTAAATGAATGGTTCTCATACTGGTTCTAATGTTCCATGAGTTCATCGCCTTTTTATGTGTTTTTTTTTAAATGTGTTAAATATAACTAGAAAGTCAAATGGATTCGCGGGCATGAAGTATGATTTTTTTTCAATATCGATGAGTGCTTATAAATGCGAAACATACGTAAAAATAGAACCATAAATCTGCATTTATTATGTTCGAATTTATTTCTGGGAAAACGCTTAGAACACATCTCTGGAGATCTGGAACTTCGGAGCTTCCGGGGCCTAAGCGGCCCGTAAACCCTCCCCTGTAGGTCTGTGAGGATTTTCTTGTTTTATCTTTGCGTGAATGCATCGTATCGGTAGGCATATTGGTTTCCCTCCCAAGAACTAAAAGTCATCGTTTTGTATGTTTTAAATATATCTACAACGTCAAATGGATGCAGGCATGAGGTGCGATGTTTTCAATATCGATGCATGCTTGTAAGTGCGAAAAATCGCGAAAATAGAATCATAAATGTGCATGCAGTATGATCAGTTTTATTTCCGGGAAAACGTTCAGAACACATCTCAGGCAATCTAGGACCCCGGGCCTTCCGGGGCCTAGGTGGCCCCTGGACCTCCGCCTGTTGGGCTGTGATAATGGGGCCCCCACTTTCAATTACATTCCGGCGACACTTGGTTAGCCTACGAGGTATATCGGCCCAAAGCATTATTATTGTGTTTTCAAGATGACAAGTCTGAAGAGAATACAATATAATACTGATATTTGACAAATGATGTGTTAGTTTAATTGTTGGAAATCGCTCAGAATGCATCTCATGCCATCTAAGGTCAGAAAACCTCTATAATATAACCCTAAATCTGCATACATTATGTTCAGATTTAATTCCGGGAAAACGCTCAGAACGCATGTCCGGCGATCTAGGACCCCAGAGCTTCCGGGGCCTAGGCGGCCCCTGGACCCTCGCCTAAAGTGCTATGATAGTCGACCCCCTTCAAAAATCCTAGCAACGCCCATGGTGCTGCCTGCAACCAGGTCTGAATATTCGCTAATGTTCTCAAGTAATATTCTCCATCGTTCTGCAACCAGGTCGGGATATTCTTCAATGTACTCAAGTGTTACTCCCCATCGTTCTGTAACCAAGCCTCGATATTCTCTAATGTGCTGAACTGTGATTCTCCATCGTTCTGTAACCAGGTCTCAGTCGTATATAAATGTGAAATTCCTTATAAAAAAATGAGACAAAGTGAGGCGGATGAAGTCGCTTCCGGCCACGTGACCCGGCAATATCCGGCAATGTTCGACAATATCCGGCAATGTCCTGTGATGTCCGGAAATGTCGGGCGATCTCCGGTTGTTTTCTTTGTACAAACGGTAAATTTGCGGACCAAGAGTTATCTACCCCTGATCCGGTGGAGTCTCATCCGGATCAAAAGTGGCATCCGGTGACGTCACACCCGGGTCAAAGGTCACTTCCGAGTAAAAAGTTCAAAGGTTACTTCCGATCACGTGACGGCCCAGCAAGCATTACATGTATCTTCTTCAATGTTAATCTCCGGGGACTGCATGTTTCGGGTAGGAATATTGGGGTTGTCATTTTTTATGTATCTATATTTGACGCTAGTGTGAAACATTTCAACCAGATTCATATTGTAATGCTGAAGAAATTGACCGGCTCTGTGCCTTGCTAACGCAGTACAAGACAAAGTTCTTACACGACAAAGAAAGAGGTCTGAAACTTCCTTCTTTAGAGTGTCCAGGTTTCTGTGTTTTTAATGTTCGTGTATATTTTCAGGTCTGATATGATCAAGTTACATTTGTAGTTATGTAATTTTATACGTGTATTCGTTAATTTGCCAGTGGCACTACTTTCCTGCTCCAAATATGTCGTCTGCTAAACCACACATTTTGAGAGGCGCATGTTGAGTGATTTTTGGGGCTAATTCATTATCATTAGAAAGCGTGTTTGGGCAGTAATTTAGTATTAAATAATACCAGAAAAAGTGTAAGTCATTTTAGAAAACAATGGGATAATTCACGCCTGTATTCATTTACATTTTCATGAAATATGTTTGTTGAGTTACATGTACAGTTTGGAATTTTCGCCATTTAAGCTTACCCCTCATGACCCTCTCCATTATCTTATTATGGCAACTTTCTAAACTCCAGTGGTTGTCAAATCCTTTACATAGTAATTTCCCTGTATTCAGAAATGTTTTCTTTTAATTCTTGGAATATTGCAAGCATTTTCCACTGATCTACACAAAGAACTCTGCATATTACAGGGACCCAATGTTTGAAACAATATGGTGACAGGGGAGATAAACAAACAGAACTGTAATAAATCTTTCCAAAACAATTTCTACTAGTGAGTTACCGTTTACCAGTTACTCAGTTGGCTTTAATTATGCTTCAGTTGTAACTCGTAAAATTTTCACACCTTGGAAACACTCATGAAACACTTGTAAATGCAGTTTGGTATTCATTTGTGACTCTATTTTCTTCATTTTTAGGGTAAGCAGTGCGATCTCCCATAAAATAGATTCAGTTTGATGGCGGCTTTGATGTTAAGTAGGTCAGAGAATGCAGTTTCCTGTAGCCCTTCCTGTTGGAGAGACCGGGGCACGGTGGATCAAGGGGCACAGTGAATAATTGTCTATAATTAAACATTGTCAGGGGAAATCCCTCAGATGATGTCATCACTTTGTGTGCAGATGTATAGCCATTATGAATTGCAGACAACATTGAGAGAGAGTTGCTCCAGGAACTTTAGTGGGTTAAAGTATGTTTTTCATGGTCAAAAGTAAATTTTCATGGTATTACTTGATGTGGTATATGGTACACACTATAATGCAACAAGGCTACTGTCATATTTTAGTAGTAAGTGTGATATTTAATGAATGTGACAAACATGTGTTCTTCCTCTAGCAGACGGCCTTATCTAGTAAAAAATTCCTCAGAGTTCATTAGGTACACCCGGGGTACAGTGAATCGGGGCACAGTGGATCGGTATGGCAGCTGACTCACTACTCCATGAAATTTGAAAATTTCCATTGGTATACCAAAGCTGTCTTAAGAACAATTTAGCACAATTTCTTAATAAATTTATGTATTATTGTTTATTTAGAGTTATTTAGAGGCGATGGTTGAGATGATGCGAATCAGGGCGAATTGTAGTGAGAGTGTATGGCTGTAAGTAGTAGATAATGCGTGTTACAGGTAGTACACATCCTCCCAAATGCACATTGCCTCCCAAATCCACCGAGCGCCGTCATACGTCATTAACAATTTCTGTTTGTATAAATTATTGCGTCTGGATATTAATAAATTATATGTGTTATAATTTACCTAAATATATATAGAAAAGATCTACATATGATATTATAAATAAATTCTCCGAATTTATACGATAATCGTTAATAACGATTCAAAACACGGAGTATATTTTAGGTTTCATTCCGCTTTTACAAAAAGATGTTATTTCGAGAGATATATATATATATATATATGTCTTTCTTTTCTTTGGGCACGTAATCTGATGTTGCCTACATTTTCTACTTTCTACGTGTACCCAACTATATCTTTTGTTTAAGCAATTCCCGGGCCGCACAAGGTGGGCCGCGCCACACCCCATGAGGGTCGCGCAATCTCTTTTACTCTTACTCTTTTTATTTACTAATTGCATTTGTTTTGTTACCGCACTTGCCGAGCACACACCTTTGAGCTGCATGCTTTTAAAACAGCCAGAACTAATCCAGTCAGTCATAGAATGTGCAATACCCATATATGAAATTGAACTCAGTATAACAATGCCTATCCGCTTTCCTTGTCCAGAAAAATGTTCACGCAAATTAACTCGAACAATACCCCTGTACCACCGAACTTCACTTTGCTCACCCGACGGTGACTGTTTTATTCTCAATGTGCACGCGTATTGCGAAGATCTTTTTACGTATATACGTTTATGTATACTTTTGTCTTTTTGAATTTGGTGCTAATACTGTTATATGGAAATGGAATAGGTCTTTGGATTATGGACGCGGATATTCTCTAATGGACGACGGCTGGATTATGAATGACGGACTAGACGCTTGTATTTCAAACATGTCTACGAGGTTTCAGAACCTTCTGATAAAAATAGTAGGAGTAGTTGATAACACTAAAAACTTGTCTATACATGGGAATAGATCCTGAAATGGCAAAGTCCTATATTAGTTCAAAACGTCATAAATGTGCCAAAAATTATGATTTCGCCTAGTAAATAAGACATGCACAACTTCAAACCATAGGTAACACATATGTAAAGGTTCATTAAAATAGAAGCAAAATCTAAGGAGGAGTAGCCCGGAGAAAATTGTTTGATCCTGAAAATGGCAAAGTCCTATCAAGTTCAAAACGTCATAATTATGTTAAAAATAAAAATAAAAATAGGAGATGCACATCTTCAAACCATAGGTAACACATATATAAAGTTTCATTAGAATAGAAGCAAAATCTTAGTAGTCGGGAAAAAAATGTGTCTACAGACACGGACGAACAGACAGACGAACAAGCCGATTCCAGTATACCCCCTCTAACTTCGTTGCGGGGGATATAATAAATACTATGCTATCACATTATATAGACTGAGGATTACTTCTTATCGTGTAAAATGAATTCTCTAGGCCCACTAAACTTTAGTACTGGTAATAATAAGAGAAATGGCCTTTTCGGTTGAATTTCTGTTTCATTTCTCTCAACCTTGTGAGAATATAATTTTTGGTTAAATATTTAATTTTTTGTATTGTTATTTTTGGTTTTCAGTTTTACGCTAGGTATTTTCATGGTTATACTGGTAGATTATTGTTGTTGCTTCATGGTGTAATGGAGAGTAGTAGCCTAGCTATATAATGCTTTCACTAATATTGGAGTGTACTGTATATAGTCACACAATCACTAACACTGTCTTGTTCAGTACCGGTATCTATTTGAGTGAAAAAAATGTATAAATATTTTTATTTTAAATATATTTATATTCTGGTGATTAAATATCGTATCAATTGCAGCCCTCGCTATAAGAGTTTGCCGTAGTAAAACCGTCCATCCACGGCAAAAAAATGCCGCAGATGTCTGATTTTCCGAACTGAATAATTATCGTGGGGCCTATGTTTTTATCAGATGGGTATCATACCAGGCCTTATTTTTTGACGCGAACGCTCGTTCAGGTTACGTGAAGGTTGCGCAAACCATATTTTACGCAAACGGTCACCGTTCACGTGGGGCGAATTTCATCTGCTAGCTTACTTTCACAAGTCGGCAGTGTCTGTCTGCACAAAGTGAAAATAAAATAAAAAGTGGCGACAGCGATATTTCCGCGTATACCGTCCACTTTCTCTTTCTCCTTTTGTCGACTGGCAGGCTAATTTACACGGCCGTGGCTGTTTGATAAATCATGAATTCCTTATGGCCTAGTTAATTGTTTGGGTCGGAGTGGTTTCGTTTTCACTGGTCAGACAATTACGCATGCCCAGATGGAAATAGGTCAGCCCCATCCTCTCCCAGGGTGCTTTGCGCTACGCTGCATTTACCCCTGTAGGGGTCTCGCCATCTTTTGCAGGATTCCTGCAGAAACTAAGAACTGTTCTATCTAACTGTTTTACTGATCGCAAAACGTTTATTTATCTTGAAATAGACTTAACGGATATTCAGTGTGTTACAAAACGGCAGTATCACAGAGTTTGAAGGCAGCTTTTTGATAAATTACCTCAGAACTATATGTTGCAGAAATATATATCGGTGAATCGCGGCTGATATTAATTCGCCCAGTTAGACGGCCGTCATGTTCGTTTACTGTGGCAACAGATGACCTTGGGTCAACTCGGGCAAAGTCCGTGAGACCCTTACAGCGCTAAATGGAGAGGCGCGAAGCAGAACGTAATGACTGCCTGGTAGAGCTTGAGGTCAGCCCGTTCAGCAATGTCAGAAGTTGCATGAAATAGAAAGTGAAGAGGTCTGTCCAAAAGTGAATGGCCAATTAGCGGACCCCCTCTAGGAAGCAACCCCATAATTAGATTGGCACTGTAGCTGCATGCGAAGTGCTACCGGTTAAAAGTGTGTACCTGAACTGTGACGTCTGGGACGTATTTCTTTCACATTATAATTTTCACAGCCTGTTGACCTCAACACGTGCTTCGAACAATTCCACGCAAGCCCCAGGCGATCTCAATCATGAAGGCTGGTGATCACGGGGGGGTGGAAAGACCAGTCGCATGCAAATTACAACATCATCATTCATTCTCGGGTTTTGTATTCGAATGAACCGTTACCTTATTTTTATGTCATTGAAATATTGCCACTGTTTTCACGGGTTTAAAATGTTCATATGATCAAATAATATGAATTCGTGTTCAGCTTTGTTACAGCTTTCACCCCTGCTGATTTTGCCAAGTGACTCAAGTGAGGTTATCCCGGCAGTGTGGTTCGTGTCCAAAAACAATGAAACCGTGGGGGAGATGGGTTGTAGTGAAGTTTCTCCGTAAATCAAATAGCATCTCGTTGGGGTATTTGTTCTCTTATTAAGAGTAGATAATCTTTATTCTTTTCACAGTAATGTAATATTCTCATGGTTTCCGGATAATAAATAGCTTTTTGCTAAAACAATGGGGAAACAGTTAATTGCGTATGCGTGCTCTTCCACCCCTGGAGTCAAAATCAGAATGGGCTTAGCGATAGCGGGTCATGCGCAGTGGCTGGGTACTAAGTCCAGATACGAATGTTTGACACCCAAAAGTCATCCGTACGACAGGGTCAGGATTCAAGTATCTTTATTATCAGTGATTATGGCAAAGCATTTTCTTGGTGTAGATGACAAAGGACCTACCAATATGATATGATCCAAAAATAGTGTGCGGGGGGCACAGGTTGTGAAAGACGCATCTCTGTTTACAAGACAATGCTTCTCTTAAGATTTTTGCTCGAATAAACAACACTCTTTATTCTTCTTACATTAATGAAACATTATTACGCTTTCAGCGGAATAAAAATCTATTTGATTGAACAATGAGACACCAGTTTTAGAATTTTTCCACCCCTTACCTACCCCGGTCTTCATGCTGATTTCACCATTTCAGACTGACCCGATTCTTGTCAACTCGACATACCGTACCGTAAATTAACGGGAAATGGTGCACTCGAACTCTGCACAAAATTAACATGCCTTGCAACAGGGTTTGTCCAGAATATTTTACGGAAACATTACGAACAAGAGAGTGATTAAAAGAATGTATTATAGCGCCTCTATCGAACTAAGACGTCTCCTAGAAGAAGAATAGGTTCGCAGCAGTGATCAAGTCAAATCACTCGAGGACAACCCCAAGCACTTCCTGCCTATTTACTCGCGCACTGAGACACTGGGACAAGCAAAACGCTGCAAGATAACACTTTCAGATACAAAAGAGTATTGTAACATATATATTGTTAAAGTAATAGACTCAAGAAAGAAAACAATATCACGATAAACAGAAAATACAGACAATATCAAGGATGAGCTCAAGAGCTCTTTCTTTAGGATGTGTACGTTGGTCGGACGGCGGAAGGATATCTTTAAACTTAATTCATGCCCCTATAATGTAAATCTATTACCATAGATTACATAAAATAATATGGTAGCCAAAAGCATGTATACCACTTAAAAGCCATAACACTGAATACATAGGGAAATTTGGATTTTTTCTTCTTTGATGCTCAATAAATCAAACTTCCCAAGGTCAAATTTTTCCCATTTTGCTACATAATACTAAACACATAGAGTGCTTGTTAAATATGTAATAAAAACAGGGGGACACCATACTTTCTTAGAAAATATTAGTGGTATAACAGATAAACTGAGCCTTATCAGTCCTATTTCCAGTAGGGGGTGAAGGTGGGGAATCGAGGTGGGTGTGGAGAATATTATTGAAGTTCCAATTATTAGCCATTCAGAAGTTTTCTTTTTGTTGAAAGTGAATAGGAGTGAATTTGGGGGTATTCCGGAGGAATAATTTTCAACCTATGGAGCACTTTGCACCCTCCAACCGCTGAATTTAAAATGCCAATTTTTTGGTCCGTCCCATCACACTATCGACCCACCAGTAGAATGCATAAATGGTTGTGTTGTGTCTTTTGTTGATTTTTTTTCCATTTTGAGATGTCTGCGTACTTTTGTTAGGAAATTCAGCTTGTTTTGAAAAATCCAACAAATCACCATGTTGTAGCCCCATAAGATCAGGGAAATGAACATCCTCTCTATGAAAAAGTCTGAAATATTGAGTTTATAGAGATAAATTGCGCGCCAGCTAGCGGTGCGCAAAAACAATTGAGTTTATTTCTTTTCGAAAATTGAGTACATTATAAATTTTGGGCTAGAATAAAGTAATTTAATAATTTGAAAGACACTCAGGCCAAAAATATAGCAAATATAGGACATTTTTCAGAAATATAGGAAAATATAGGACAACTGAAAAAATATAGGACTTATAGGACATATAGGACATAATTGAAGGCCTGTTTACATGACCGACAAGTAAACTAGGGAGTCCTTACTGCAGATCTAATTTTAAGCAGATTTCTGTGTATCCTCCTTTCTATCCATTCTTTCAATGCACGAGGTCGACAGAAATGAATGGTGACATTAGGAGATACCGATACTGCCGCTGCGACTTCCTCGTCTGCACCCTGCCACTTTTTTTTACAAGGTAAGGGTCTGCTAACTATGTTGGCTAGTCCACGTCCTACATTTTGACTAACTCTGTTTGTTGGCTAGTTCACGTCATACATTGTGACTAACTGCGTTGGCTAGTTCACGTCATACATTGTGACTAACTGCGTTGGCTGTTATTCATTGTGACAGACACACTTCATCGACATACATGTAGTAGATTGTTCATTATAAATTAGACAAAATGACAAATTTTGATCAGCTGAAAGATATCCGTGTCATATTCATATTGATGAACGTCAGCAAGGTTGCCTAATGAATGACAGGTCCTTTTCACTTCAAAGTTTTCACTTCCTGGTTTAACTCGCTCTTTACCAGTATTTTTGACATTCCAATCTGGTATCAACTCTGTTTCAAATATGCTTATTGTTGTCCACGTAGTTTCAACATGAATTGCAGGCAAGCACCTAAAAGATGCGTGGACCCCTCAGCCTGTTTTTTTTTAGTCAAGTAGGATCAGGGCTGCATCTAGAGCCAGTTTAGTTTTGGAAAACATATGGGCACACAAAACTCAAATGAAACAAAAAACGAAAGTGTTGTTTTTGTTCAATTTGAAAAGATTTCTGAAGGAAATACTCCTAGAAAAAGCTTCTGAAAGCCTCAATATCGATCCGATTGCATAGCTGGGTATTGAATTTCATGTTAATAAACCTTTGTTTTGTGATTGATCACAGGCTCTTTGCGCCGAAAATCACTTAAAAAAATTGGACCCTCAATAATGAATTACGAAAAGGAACTGGGAGTTTGGGATCGGAACCTGCAAAAAATCCCTGGATACCGTATATAACAGACTTCGGTTTCACGTGAGTGATGTGTGAGTGATGTGCTGGGATTACAGCATGCAAGGAAGTGTAGCTTTATCAGTGGCAATTTATGCATTGCACAAGTGTGATAACAAGTAAACACACTTATTGACACAGGCCAACCCTTATCATTATTTGGGGGGAGCTCCAGGTATGCAAACTGATTCAAAATTGCACACAGTCAGGCTAAAAATGGACTCTCCTAATCACTCGTTTTACATAATTTCCAAGGTACAGTAACATGTTTGGTGACAAAAATTGAAGCATTATGTTGTACCAGTTAAATGCGTGGACACAAATATGGTTCATGCAAAAGTTTTAGAATAAATCATATGATGTAGAATAGAATGATTTAATAGCAAAATTTAAGAAAAATGTTGTCCTTCATTCAATAATAATCATGAATGGACCAGGCTTTCTTGTATCAGGGAACCTTCAAAATTCACAACGAAACATGCAACCAAGGGTTCCCGATGGGCATAGATAACAGTGCAAAAGCTAAGCCATCAATAAATTAAAAAATTTAAAAAAATAAAAAATCATGAAATTATCATAGCCATCTGAAAATCTAATCATTTCATCTGTCAACATTCAGGAAGCTCTCACCAAATTTTGGGCAGGCCCGACTTGATAGATCTGCAGACATTCAGCGGACAAGAACATGTTGATGGGCATAGATAACAGTGCAGAAGCTAAGCCATCAATAAATAATAATTTTTTTTTTAAAAAATCATTACATCATCATAGCCATCTGAAAATCTAATCATTTCATCTGTCAACATTCAAGAAGCTCTCACCAAAGTTTGGTCAGATCCGACTTCATAGATCTGCAGATATTCAGCGGACAAGAACATGTTGATGGGCATAGATAACAGTGCAAAAGCTACGCCATCAATAAATAATAAAAAAAATAATTAAAAATCATGACATCATCATAGCCATCTGAAAATCTAATCATTTCATCTGTCAACATTCAGGAAGCTCTCACCAAAGTTTGGTCAGGCCCGACTTCATAGATCTGAAGATATTTTGCGGACAAGAAAATTTTGACGGACGGACGGACGGATGCTAGGACGGACGTACATGGCAACGACAAGACCCCACAGCCCTATGGGCTGAGGGGTAAAAACGATTCTCAGGGCTTTCAAAGTAGGATTGTGAAGATTGTGTTTGGGCGCCGATTGTTGCGCAGCCTGATAAATTGCAATCAGGAAATGTTACGTCAGCGATCCGATGACCAATGATTTGACCTTTGACAAAATCTGTTTGACATGTTTTGGCGGAAGACAAGTCATCCACGAGGTCCCCGAACAACACAAATGAATGGAACGAGTTGAAAAACCATATAGCCTTGAACCGAAACGTAAAGGAAACGCTATCATATTTTTCGTCAAAGGGTTTTCGAGCACGTCGAAGTAAGCAATATCATAAGGACTGATATTAATACAATGAACAACTGTAGAAACCCTTCTTTCTAAAACCCTGTAAATCATCTGTAATCCTTGAAACATTTTATAGACCCGCTCTTCACTTTCCCGGGAAAGAAAACAATGAGGCGCTCGATGGGTGTCACATGCCTGTCTTACACAATACGCCGAGTCAACACGCAGAATGTAATTTTCTTACGTCAGCTACCCGACCCTCCAATTGTTTTCACCTGAACAGGTATCAGAGTTACTTCTCTTGCTTTGAAGTTCTCTTTGAACACCTGACTTCCGCTCTGCTAAAATTTGCAGTTTTGATGGCGTTTTAAGCTCTGTGCATGTGGAACGTCTTTTACTAGTTGTGATCATTTGGCTTGTTGTACACTTGAATGGTAAATGTTATGATCTCGTGGCTTCCCTGTTTACGTGAGTACCTTTATTTATTTGATACGACCAAAAAAAAAAAAAAATTAAACAAAGAAGATGTAATATGATGCAATTATATTTCTTTAGAAGTTTCCTATTTTCATATGACAATGACAGGCAATCTTGGAACTTATTTTCTATCAATATGCAGACCCCTACCTTGAAAATAAAAGGAGCAGGGTGCTAGTTTGTTCGAAGGGGCACTCTTTGCGCGGACGAGGAATAAAAGGGCATGTTGGGCCACTGTGATTCGCGATATCTTCAGAAACATGTACTATTCATAACATGTATCTGTTTGATCATCTAGGCACTGAGAGAATGGATTGAAGGGAGGAGCCTATACAGACACTATATGTACATGTATCTGTTTGATCATCTAGGCACCGAGAGAATGGATTGAAGGGAGGAGCCTATACAGACACTATATGTACATGTATCTGTTTGATCATCTAGGCACTGAGAGAATGGATTGAAGGGAGGAGCCTATACAGACACTATATGTACATGTATCTGTTTGATCATCTAGGCACTGAGAGAATGGATTGAAGGGAGGAGCCTATACAGACACTATATGTACATGTATCTGTTTGATCATCTAGGCACTGAGAGAATGGATTGAAGGGAGGAGCCTATACAGACACTATATGTACATGTATCTGTTTGATCATCTAGGCACTGAGAATGGATTGAAGGGAGGAGCCTATACAGACACTATATGTACATGTATCTGTTTGATCAT
>JAVTVY010051411.1:0-26801 GCA_036873755.1 Hanleya hanleyi | reverse complement strand
TAAGTCCCACACCACATACTACAAAATAGGGTGCATATTGAGTTTAATTTGCAATTTTTGGCCATTTATCTGCATTTACCAAGCAGCATTGGATTTTTTTCGTGAAATCCACAAAACTTCACAACCACCATTGTTTTATTTTTACGTCTCTTATTAACATTTTTATTGCCATTTATTTCTTCATTTCTTTCCTGTCACTTACAAATACCCAGACACTTACAATACTCAACCACCAACTTTGTCAAGGATTGCTTAACTCATGGAAATGGACAAGGGACAATTTTTATTTCTTGACTATAAGTATAGATTTTTAAACTAAAGTAAGCTATTTGTAGGGAAAATATTTTCACCTTTGACCTATCACAATCCAGAGCTAAAGTACTCTCCCCCACCCCCAAAATAATCGACCAAATAGAACTTCCCGAGATAACTTGGATTTTAAAACTCTCTTGTTTTATTCGCTCTCATTTTTTAATTAAATGAAGCTATCTCTGAGGGAAGTATTTCTACTTAACATCTTTAGCCAAAATATAATCGGCCAATCACAGTTGGATAGCAAACAAACTTGTATGCAGCTATGTATGACACGCAACTTTGCTTGATGAGCTTCATAACATTACTGACATGTTCATTCACGATGAAAAATTGTCGCGAATTTATTTATTGTAAGTGTCCTACTAAAAAGATAAAAAAAATTGAGTTTCCAGACTGCATGCGATGAAAAACCCGAAAAAATTGAGTTTTGTTGTTTTCATCTTTTTGAAATTGAGTTATATAAAGGAAAAGTGTCTAAAATAACCCCTGGGTCGGTTGTATTAAACAGAGCATGATGAGGGTCTCTAGGGTGGGGGCTCTTGTAATTTTAAGTTGAGAAAGCTTGATTTTCCTTCTTCGGTCTGTCTTTGTCATTCTTTGTATGTTTTGGACATCATTATTATTTACAAGAAACTTTCCTTTAATTAACAAACAGTGAGATCTGAACACGTACATGTACATGTACTTCTAGATTTTATAATGAGTTAATCAACCAGAAATTTACACCTTTTGTCCTGATCGTGGTCCGTTGTTTGAAATGAAATGACTGTTCTCAATGCTTGCATCATAATATATCCTGCTACATGTATCTCATACTCATTTTGGCCCAGGGTTGAACAATCTGGATTTTCTGTGGGATCAATTAAGTACACCCTCACATGTGTGTGAAATATCTCGCCAGTCAGCCTGTGTATTAAATAGCCTGGAGTTCAAAAAGCTATTTGGTTACAGAGCGTTATACCATGATACCATGAACAAATGTGTTCACCTAATAGCATTACGCCACAGGCTGTTCACATCAACTGTAAGCTTATTACTGTTAGCCAGGGTATTTGACTACCAATGACAAGCAGACCCTGCATGGACAGTTGAGCATGTATGCACTGTGATTTCACACATGATTGCTGTATGGGCAGAAATCATGTCTTTGTTGGTCTTGGAGGAATACTTGTTACACTGCAGTTGAAGATTTCAGTACGGGAGTGAAGATTTCAGGTAACTGTCTCTATGATGTATCGGAGTGATCCTCCATAATTTCTAGTACTCGTCGTTCGAGTTTCTGGAATACGAACCCTTGGTGAAGTTAAAGTTTTTAGTTTTTTTTTGCATCATTTATTTTTCGTCTTTTCTGTATCATCCTTTGAGTATCAAATCGTGGGACAGGATATCTGGAATTTAATACCGTATTCAGCCTTTGACACTTTGGGCTAAATCAATCCAGACCTCCCGTAGCCAACTGAAATCGACATCGGAGTGATGTCCACGGTAAAGCGGTGGGTTTGTGCATATCACCAACACAGTTCAGTCATTTTGAAATGAACAAGCCCATCAATCGAATTGCGCCGCCAAATGAAAATGCTTCAATTTTGAAATGTTGATTTGATCAGATTTAGTGTGAGCATAGGTGTGTTTTTAAACAGATTAATTCTCTATCATTGCACAGGTGTGGGCCAGGTGAACAGAATGAGTTATTTTGCCTACGTGGGGCGTCTCCTCTCCAACGTGAAGGGTTTCTATAATGAGATCAACTCCGCCACATTGACAGGAGCCATCGACGTCATCGTTGTACAGCAGGAGGATGGCACCTATCTCTGCTCGCCCTTCCATGTTCGCTTTGGCAAATTGGGAGTGCTACGATCCCGGGAAAAAGTTGTGAGTACGATTACCGGTGTAGGCATATATTTGCCGTGCATAATAATTTTTGTTTTTCCTGTACGACAAGCCCTCTAATAAATTCAATCATAGGGAAAAAATTCCCACCATAAAAGGTGAGTGAGTAGAATTTAACGTCGCTTTCAGCATTATTTCAGTCATATCGCGACGAACCAACTACATGTCAGAGTTCGAATTTGGCACCTGTCCGTCAGTCCGAGACTGGTAAAAAATCAAACGGACTGGTGTGAGTGACTGAACAACAAGTACGTCAGACTGGTAACAAAAAAGCTCTCAGTTCATTGTGTAAACTATTTCTCTGGATATCTCCGCACAATTTGTAAAGAATGAAAAACAAAATGTTTGTTTTCGGTTACTCGACCGAGTCTAAATCAATTGTGTGAGTCTAAAAAAAATTCCAGCAAATTCCAACGAAATCACGACCACGGCCGCGTTTTACGACAGCAACAACAACCGTAAAGCGGGGTGAACACTGTCAGCATACGGTAAAGTGTGACTGTAATGCAGCATGGCAATGCAGGTTGGCGATCTTTACAGAAAATAAAGCTCCCAATTCCAGGTCGGGAATCGAGAAATCAGCAACATGATTACGCTTCAGTCGACCTGATCATGTTTACCAGGATAATTTTAAACATATTCTCCATCAACTTCGAAAGAAATCTACTGATTTTTGGCTTGAAATGGCGTTTGTTGAAGCAGTGTTTTTCGCGACGACACGTGCAGTCAAAGTCGCTGTCAAAGTCTAGCCGATGGGGTTTGTTGTCTGTGATTATCTTCACACGCGCTCAAGAAATTCAAGAAATGCACAATTATTAATTTCTTATTTAGTAGCAACCATAACAGAGCACAAAATATTCATGATGACAAATGTTCCCACATGATCTTTTATTTAATATTAACGGACTAGTAAAAATATTTGCGGACTGGTTACATTTTTGGCTCACCAGTCCGGTGGACTGGTTCAAATTTTTCTTAAATTCGAACACTGCATGTAAGCACCACCCAGCCAAGTTGCGTTCAGGTGGGGAAGTTGATAAAAACGGTTCAAAATCACGCAGATAGTCCATTATTTCAATGATTTTAGAGGGTGATCAAATTTATTAGAACAGATGCTTGAATTTTGTCTCCAAAATTGAGCTGAATGAATTTTGATAGGGGGATTGAATTATTAGAGGGATTGAATTATTAGGGTGATTGAATTATTAGAGGGATTACCGTAATCTACTCACCAACTGAACCAATATATTTTATGTTGAGAAAATAAAATAAAAATTCTGTGAAACCCCAAACAAAAATCTGATATTTAGGGGAGAAACAAAAATATCTACCAACCAAACTCTATCCAATCTAAATTTTATTACAGGAAACACAAATATTATTGTGAGTGGCCTTCATGTGCATTTAACCCTTTGAACCCGAGAGTTTCCGTGTCTATTAACACCTGACCCTGATCTCCATGCTAAAATGATCTCCATGGTAAAATAGGGATACAAACGACAATTTTGTCATATGCATAATTTAAACAGTGTTGCTCACCCCTTGGAGACTCTACGAGTGGTAGAGCATCCTTTTTGGACTTGGCCAACCAAACTAAAACTTTGAAGCGGATACGACATAAAACGTTATCGGATTGGCTAAATAGTCTGTTCTGATGTCAGAAGCCACTAGAGCAGCTAGCCTCTCGGGTACATGTATATACATTATATCAATAGGCCGCTAAAGCGGCTTCTAGGATTCAAACATGTTAAAGGGTTAACATGTATGTACTGGTATAAACAATCGTTGGAGCTTACTTTGATGGCATGCTGAATGGTTGCTTATTAGTGTCCGAAAAGTACTCTGGACTTGCACGACTTTATATTAATGTAATTTGCCTGTCCTGTTTCACAAAAAATTAACATGAGATAAGTTGTGATTGAATATTGATAGAATTATTGTTATTGTTGTTGTTCATACTTCATACCTTGTGTTTATTGTCTGACAGGTTGACATTGAGATCAACGGAGAGATGGTTGATCTACAGATGAAGCTAGGCGAGTCGGGCGAAGCTTTCTTTGTCCAACAACTCGACGATGGATCTTATGAGGTACAGTACTTGTTACCATGACTACAGAGTTACATGTGTACAAGCATATTGTGTACAAGGGTATAAAAGATGATTTCCATACCATTTTCCGGCACCCAAATCAGAAAGCTGACGAAAAGTCCAAAAATACACAGCTCAAAAAACTTAAATTCATTGATGTAATCCTTTGGTGTTTTTGCAAGAATTGCACTTTTTAACCCCTCGCCCATTTTGGCCTCGGGGTGTTGTCATCGTCATGTATGTCTGTTACCGCATTTTAGATGAAACCGCCTAGGATACAGTGATCATATTTTGGAAACTTATTTATCTAGCTGAAAATAGCTGCAATTGGTCCATATTTTACAGAGTTATTATGCCCCTTCACAGATTATTAATTTCTGATTTTGTGATATGTGCTTGAATGTAACTAACTATATCTGCAGAACTGTGTATGATACAGCTACTACATTTTGGAAACTTACTTATAGTGTTATTTTCCAGAAGCCAACAGAAAATTATTCGCCTCAGCCCTTATTTTACTGAGTTTTGTCCCTTCTCAGGTGCAATAATCTCGGATTTTGTGATATATGCTTGAATGTAGCCAGTTATATATCTAATTAACTGTGTTTGGTACAGCTAGCAAATTATAAGAATTTTGTTTTCTAGTTGTGTGCTAAATGCGTACAATAAAATTAGTCGTCTCAGCCCATATTTTATGGAGTTACGCCCCTTTTCGGATGTGATAATATTTCATTTCATGGTTTAGTGTTGAATATACAAGTGATATCTGTAGATCCGTGTTCGGTACAGGTTCTACATTTGGGAAACTTATTAATCTAGTTGTATTCTGGAAGAATGATATTCTCTAAATTAATGATATTCTCTAAAAAAGGAGAATTCTGGATGATTAGTAAATATAGCTACACATCGTCAGCATAATTCTCAATTGCTTGGGGTAAGCCGAGGGGTTTTGTCCATTTTCAAGAGATTTTCGGGCTTCAGGAGATTTGATTTATCTCTGTAATTCTTGGAGTCGATGACATGGATGATGGGCTCGACATCTTAAAATAGTTTTCAATGAGCCAGCTAGGGGAGATAACTTTAGTAGGGAGGTGATTTTTCTGACCAGGGTATTGTTTGTTTTTTCAATTTGTGAATTTTGATTGATGATTGGAATTTTGTACATCTAAAATGTCTAATATAAAGTTTCACTGAATATGGGAACGATTGTACACATGTGTAGCACTATATATTTTAGGCATATATACCCTGGTTCCGCTATTCAATCCCTGGACATGGAATGATAAACAAGATAAATGCAATATTTGAATGATGGGCTTGATTGGACATGATCAAAATTTGAGAAAGAACAAGGTTTATATTTTACCCCTTTCAGTCCTGAAAGGCCTTTGAATTTTAATTTTCAACAAGAGTTCTACGGATGAATTTTAAAATTTGAACATTTCAGATTCCAGCCTATTTAGCCACATCCCCCATACCGTCCGCAGAAGATCTGATGGAAAGGGGTGTACGAGAGCTGCACAAGGCAGCAGAACGGAAAGACAAAGAGGGCTTGAAAGAGGAATATAGGATGAATACGGGTCAAAACATTGATGAGGAGGAGAACCCTATCCCAAACGAAATAGCGGAAATTTCAAACAAAGATTCTGAAAAAGTAAAAGTGACCGTCGAAGAGATAATTGACACAGAATCTCCACTTGTTGAGAGAGTCAGTAGGAAATTATCAGAAAGCAAAGAAAAAAGAGAAAAACTGACTGATAAACAACACTCTGAAACTTACTTACCAGACATGGTTGGCAAAAGATATGCCGACATGCAAATACTATATAAGGAGAGAAATGTACAAGAGAGCGATAATTCTTCCA
The DNA here is from genome assembly GCA_036873755.1 of Hanleya hanleyi. Lineage (NCBI taxonomy): Eukaryota > Metazoa > Mollusca > Polyplacophora > Lepidopleurida > Hanleyidae > Hanleya > Hanleya hanleyi. The sequence continues at coordinate 20,642 of JAVTVY010051411.1, read as the reverse complement.
AAGAGTCTGGGACGAAAGACTCGGTGAAAGTTACTGAGAAAAAAGGCTCGACGGACAATAATGTCTTCAGTGATGAGGTCATGGCCAAAACGAAAAGACGGAAGAAGAAAAAGGTGCCCGGGCGCAAGTCGAATCTGAGGGTGCAGGGATCGATGAGTGGTGGGAAAAGAAATACAGAAATATTTGACATGGATGTTACTTCTGACGAGGAGGAACTGCATCTGCCACAAGTGCTGCCCTCTATGGTGAAGTCAGTGAGTCTCCCGTTGGCGGAAGAGGACCGTATGGATAGAACAGACAGCTGGGCCAGTAGTCATTTTGACGCACTTCTACATCCGTTTAGCGACACTGACATCACACCCTTAGGGAGGTAAGGATGCTCGGAATCAGAATAGGGGAGATAACTTTAGATCATATATCTGACCGGTTTATTACCCCTCGGGCAAATTTTGCCCGAAGGGTATTGTCGTCGTCAGCGTCGTCTGTCCGTCTGTCTGTCTGTCTGTCCATCTTTCTTGTGAACACGATATCTCAAGAAGAATTATAGCCAGGCATTGTGAATTGATACCACATATGTATTGGGTGAAGGGTCAGAAGCCTATTAAAAATGACTTACCTTGACCTATTTTATCAAGGTCAAATTCTAGTATTTGCTATATTTTTTGAAGAATTGAAGCTAGGGTTCCCAAATTCATATTATATATGCAACTTGTGATTGACTAGAAGTCTATCCCAGTTGACTGACCTTGACCTATTTTTTATAGGTCATATACTGTTTATTGTGATATACGATGAAGAAATAAAGCTAGGCTTTCCAAATTAATACTATGTATACATCTGGCGAAGGTCCGGAGGTGTACTGAAGATGACTGACCTTGACCTATTTTATCAAGGTCAAATTGTAGTATTTGCTATATTTTTTTAAGGATTGAAGCTAGGGTCTCCAAATTCATATTACTTATGTAACTGGTGATTGGCTTGAAGCCTATCCCAGTTGACTGACCTTGACCTATTTTTTCAAGGTCATATACGGTTTATTATGGTCTAACATGAAGAAATATATCCAAGGTTTCCAAATTGATACTATGTATACACCTGGTGAAGGACCAGAGGTGTACTGAAGATGACTGACCTTGACCTATTTTATCAAGGTCAAATTTTAGTATTTGCTATATTTTTGGAAGGATTGAAGCTGGGGTATCCAAATTCATATTACTCATGCAACTCGTGACTGACTAGAAGCCTATCCCAGTTGACTGACCTTGACCTATTTTTTATAGATCATATACTGTTTATTATGGTCTAACATGTGTACATCTGGTGATGCTCCAAAGGTATGCTGAAGATGGCTGACCTTGACCTATTTTATCCTTGACCTATTTTATCCAAGTCAGATTCTATTTAGTACAATATTCTATGAAAGATTATATCTACATTGTACAAATTTATATCACTTATGGCTGGACCTGAAGACTAATGAAGAATATCACTGACCGTGACCTATTTTTAAAAGGTCAAATTCTATATGTTAAGTTTAAGATCTCCAAATTCATGTTCCCTATGCGATTAGAATTGACTTGAAAATTTTTGAAGATGACTGACCTTGATCTATATTTCCAAGATAAAATTACTTGATTGAATTATAAGCTTTTTAAAAGAGTGTATTTAGAGCTAAGAATTCGGTCATGCTCTACCAGAACCTCTGGCCTTGGCAAAAGCTGAACTACAGTCAACCCTAGTAGATCACATTTTTGTTATCTAGTTCGAAAAATACACTGATGATGTTATACAATGCATGATTTCTGGGTGTAGACAATAACTGATAGCCGAGGGGTATTGAAGCCCATGGGCTATTTTCTCCCTTGGTACAAGACCCAGAATTTCTTGGGTTTTTTTAAAAAAATTTAATTGAATGATTAATTGGATTTTAATAGTACATCTAATAGAAAGTTTCACTGAATGACGGATTGATTACACGTGTTTAGCAAATAAGCATGAAGATTACTTTAAAAAATTTATTTCTCAAATATACCCAGGTTCCCCTATTAACTCAGTAGACATAAATTGATTAACAAGATGCAGGGTCCGTACACTACCTTGAAAACTTTGAAAGGCCTTGAAAATGACAATTCAGAATTCATTGCCATGAAAAGCCTTGAAAAATAGAAAATTGAACTAAAGACCTTGAAAATGGAATTCCCTGGACATCCATAGTTGTCAATTTTATTTGTCAAGATTTAGCTCAAAGTTGTACTGGCCTTTGTCATCAGATGACAAATTTGACGATGTATTCTTTAATCATTCAAAACGAATTTCCAAGTCTTTTGAAAGACATGTTTGACTAAGACAGCCTAGAAAGGGTCCATCAACCCCTTTGGCTGCCTTAGCCTGCCCTCAAAAGTGGCCCAAAGGAATGAATCCCAAAGCATAAGCCACCCAAGCTTCACTGTCGGTGAGGTACATGTACAATGCTGATTTAACACCCAATTTATCATCTTCACAAAAAATAGCATTATTTGTTGAGCAGTTAGCCAAAAATTATATTATACTATTTTTAGCCCCTGGCCTAAATTGACATCGTGTGAGCTTGCATGCAGATTTGTCCATCTTCGTTTTCTTGTTAACATCCCACATGTATCTGTCTTAACACCAAAATTGCATCACACATGCATGTGATCACAAAGCAGAAGCCTATTGAAAATCAGTGAGATTGCCCCTTTTCTCTAGGTCACCAATTCAAATTGTTTCAAGTTTGTCACCAACCAATTGTTTACCACCATATCTCAATAATCATTTGGGTTCACTGAACTTTCACCAGACATGTATCTGGGCATATTATGCTTCGAAAATTGGGTTTGGGATTTGACACTTTACCGCCATGAGATTTAATAGCCCCATCAGCACCCCGGAGATTCAGTTCTCCATCCCTTGTGTGCTTTGGCATGTCATTCCATCCCGTGGAGCATGTTTTCCATCCTGTGGAGCAAAACAGTACACTTTTTCGGCCTCTCCAGACAAAGTGCAAGATACGGATGAACGGGGGCGGAGGTAGGTGGATAATCATGTTGCCTATCAGGGACCTATTTAATCATAGAAGCGATGTGATCACAATTCCCTCTCTGTAAAGTTCACGTTTTCCGTAAATAAGCTACACAGTTAGAGCTGTTGTAGGTATTTTGACAGGCAAGACCGCATTATATCCACGATTGGAGTCATTTTTATCACATGGTCCGTCCGTTTTCAATGAAATATACTGCCAAGGTTACTAATATATACATCTGTTGTTGTAAAGTCAGTTAAACTGACTACAGAACCGCTGACGAACTCAGCTGAACAAATTGCATTGCGGTAGTCCATACCACGGTGCACGACAAGCCATCCCTTGCAGCAAGAAAAACAGATAAATTCTTCTAAATTTGTGAAATATGCTGCATCACAAATGTCGAAACATGCTGGTCAAGCAAATGAACGTCGTCCTTTACCGACGAAACATTACAAGTGGTTATATTGTTGAATTTGTAATATAAAATGAAGCCTTTAATAAATCCGTTATTTGTTCCGTGACAGTATTAGGTCAAGAACAAAGTATTCTGATTTTGGTGAACACCCTTAAAACAGTGGTGCAGTGACTCGGTTTTTATTTTATTTTATGCTCTTTTTTTATTAAAAAAAATGAAATCAAGAAAGAATAGGTGTGCTCCCAACCCAGAATATTAATTTTCCAACACTATTTCAACAGTTAGCCATCGGTCATAAAATTTATTATAAAACCTGATACCGTAATTGTTCATCCTGATCATATTCTTTAATTCCCCATATTATATGTATAGCACAAGAACTAAATGTTCTGCAGTAGCTAACTGTCGAGAGGCGATGTCACACGGTCTCGAGGTGATAGCGCACTGTCTCAAGGCAATAGTGCACCATCCTGAGCGCAGTTGTCCACCATTAGCGCATGGCGAAACACTGTTGCTAAGGACATAGTTCGCGCTGCAACATTTGACAGCTGAATGAGTTTCGGCAACTTCAGTGGTAAGTTGGCATATTAAGCTTCTGGTTTCCATCGCACGGGAAGTCCATTTTATCGCCAACCAATATAGGTAACATGATTGATGACCATCATGTTCATTCCACGAAAGCCAGACAACAATCCCATTTCGACAGCTGTGTTTATGTTATGTGACACGGGGCGCAGTCATTGCTTTTCTTCGACCGCCCCTACCTATCTCCGAACGAATGTTCACAGTGAAATGGCAGCAAACTCACATTTCCAGTAAATCAGACCATCTTTCGGTTGAATTTTTCGTCATGAAATAGCATACAAATATACCAATGTATATATTTCTGAAACAAGTGTTTCTTCAGGACTCCAAATATATTATTAGAATTAAAATCGGATAATTAGTGGACACGCTATGATCAGCTATTGACGGCCGAAGAATTAAACTTCCAATGACTGCCGAAGATTTTCCGGAGGTAAAATAATCTCGTTTTTCGTCCAAATAACGACAGTCGCTGTTCTCCCTTTCATGGTGAACAGGTCAGATTGATAAATTGTCCAATTAGTATATATTATTTCTTCTAAAACTACTCAAATATTGTTTTAAGTGCATGAACGATGATATTTACAACAATTCAGCATAAAATTGCGACTTTCTTCTGCTGTACGAGAATTGCTCTCTCTTGTGGGTTAGAGGCACCTAAAAAGTCTAGTTAATAACTGCTCCCGCACGTGCAGGGAAAGGTCACGTAACCCGCGAAACTCCTCCCAGGGAAGGGTCTTGATCCCAGCACTAACCAGGTCAGTTTAAAAAATTGTGTCTCTCAAGAAATTACTTTTACATAAAATTGAAATAAACCGTGAAAAGTGTACGAGATCCGATCCTGAAGCTGTATGGTACTCATTAACTGGTTTGATGATCAAAGCTGAAGACATGCACAAACCAGTCTGTAAACCTCAAATAATCGAATCTAAGGTTCGGTACCGCAAATTATTGATCTATGATACATGTATGTCGATGTCATATTTTTTACTGTTATCGGACGTGGATCATAGGTTTGCATAGTCCGGCCTGTTGGTGGTTGATCGGGCCGAAAAATTCACTAGTGGATGAAATGCTGAAGTCATTTCGTTTTCAATTCTTCAACATCAAAATTCAGGAATCGCAATGGCAATGAAATCAATTCTTTCAAGTTTTTCTTGCTTGAAGGGATGGCTTGTCGTGCTCCGTGGTATGGACTACCGCAATACAATTAGTTCAGCTGAGTTCATCAGCGGTTCTCTAGTCGGATTAACTGACTTCACAACAACAGATATGTATACTAGTACATTGGCAGTATATTTCATTGAAAACGGATGGACCATGTGATAAAAATGACTCCAATCGGGGGTATAATGCGGGCTTGTCTGTCAAAATACCCACAACAGCTCTAACTGTGTAGCTTATTTACGGAAAACGGGATTTTGACAGAGAGGGAATTGTGATCACAACTTTTCTATGATTAAATAGACCCCTGATAGGCTACATGATTATCAACCTACCTCCGCCCCCATTCATCGGTATCTTGCACGCTATCCGAAGAGGCCGAAAAACGTGTACTTTCGGCCATGTTTTGCTCCACAGGATGGAAACATGCTCCACGGGATGGAATGTCATGCCAAAGCACACAAGGGATGGAGAACTGAATCTCCGGGGTGATCAGGCCTGGGCGATTTGGGGTCCGTTCCATATTTATTTATTTTACCCTTTGGGGGTAGAGGGCTGAAACTTTCCATAGTACTAAAAATGTACTTGGGTCAAGCTCTACAGGAAAATGTGAAAAATTCAAGATGGCCACCATGATATCAGAGTGATGTCCATTTTTACCCCTCGGCCAAAATTTGGTCGAAGGGTATTGTCATGTACGTCTGTCCGTCACACCTTTCTTGTTACCAAGATATCTTTAGAATGATTTACCCTAGGCACACCAAACTTGCAGTGCACATCCATATGCTCGTAACCCAGAACTCTATTGAATCTGGACCTGATTGGTTGAAAACTTTGGCGACCATCTTTAATTTATGCGAAACCATCACAGCTTTCTCGTTACCAAGATATCTTTACAACGACCTACCCTAGGCACACCAAACTTGCACTGCACATCCATATGCTCATGGCCCAGAACCGTCTTGAATCTGGACCCGATTGGTTGGAAACTTTGGCGGCCATATTTAATTTATGTGAAACCATTAATCTTGTGTATCTCGGGTATCATTTCACTGTTCAGTGTGAAACTTGGTATAGATCATCGATGCATCAAGAAACTTCAAAAGAATGACCAAACCAGTTTCCCTGATTTGGTGGAAACCTTGGTGGCCATCTTTAATTTATGCAAAATCTTTAATGATGTATATCTTTGATACCATTTCAGTTTTCTATATGAAACTTGATATACAGCATCGATGTATCAAGAGACTTGCAATGAATAACCACATCAGTTCCTCTGAGTAGCAGGAAGGATGGGCGGCCATCTTTAATTTATGCGAAATCATTAACGATCTCTATCTCTGATACCGTTCAAGTGCTCGATGTAAAATTTGGTATACATCATCAATGCATCAATAGACTTACGATAAATGACAGTTCTGGTTTTTCTGTGATTGGGCAGAAACCTTGGTGGCCATCTTTAATTTATGCAAAATCTTTAATGATGTATATCTTTGATACCATTTCTGTGTTCTATATGAAACTTGGTATACAGCATCAAGAGACTTGCAATGAATAACCACATCAGTTCCCCTGAGTGGAGGGAAGGATGGGCGGACATCTTTAATTTATGCGAAATCATTAATGATCTCTATCTCTGATAACTTTCAAATGCTCGATGTACAATTTGGTATACATTATCCATGCATCAAGAGACTTATGTAATGAATACTGGTTTCTGACTGGACAGAAACTTTATAGGCCATTTCTAATTGCAAAATTCTTCATAATCTGTATATTTCTCACTTGACTGCTTGGTGTTCCTGAAGCCTTGGTTCAAATTGAATACATTATGAACGGCTGGCGCCCAGAGCCGAGGGGTTTTCAGATGCGCAGCTTCGTATTAATTTTCTCATGATCCATTTCACCCAATCTGATTAAAACTCAGACTTAATAACCGCTCCTATATCTGACATGTCGCTAATTAAGATCTGGGACAGTTCCTATAACAAATCCGTCAGATGAACTCCGAATCAAATACTTTCCGGGTCAAATAGTCGCCCAATGAGACGCCTCGTAGTATAGCGTGACGGCTAATCTCCTAATCTCCGTTGTTGTTGCAATGCAGTTATGAACTGATTTTATGAAACAAAATAACCGTACCTATATATCCAGCAGTGCAATAAATATCCCTTGAACTTTTCATCTGGTCTGTCATTGAAGAGAGCAACGGAGAGCGAATAATAATCTTCGGTGATCGCTCATGGACTGGAGTCGACAGCAAGAACTTCGTCAGTCGCCTGCAATGGGGTTGGATTTTTCTGCATCTCGTCCGTACTCTCGACAACATAAAGATTTCCCGTCGCCGGTAGGCAAAACGGCTCTACAGTGTCTTTTACGTAGCATGCAAGAAAGCATCTGCAGTTCCTCCTGCTTTAATGCGGGCACGTCAATTTCATAGCACACCATAATCTTCGATCTCGCCCTTGAACTTGGCCGCCACTGAATATAGGGCGCTTTCCATTTCGCGTAGGCGGCGTGACCGCTGGCAATGCCTTCATTGTGCACGTTCCATTTACTGTGCCGGAGTAATGCTGGCGTTGAATCCAAATGGAAAGCGCCAATAGGCAGCTCTTCGCCTGTTGAGGCTGAACTGTGATTGGTCGCCAGTCTGACATGCGCGACAGATTTAAGATAGGAACTGTCCCAGATCTTAATTAGCGACATGTCAGATATAGGAGCGGTTATTAAGTCTGAGTTTGAATCAGATTGCATTTCACCTAGGGTTATGACACCCATAAGATTTATGGAAAAGTTAGAAAGTTAATGTTCTCTTGTAAAAGCTGTGAAAAATTTGTTCCATCTGTGTTTTTCAGTCCAACTGGGACGCGATGCCCCAGCCCTGTCTGTAAGAGTGACACGGAATGTGACCGTCAGCGACAGGAAGAGAGTGAGACGGAGAGACTAATGTCCCCCCATGAGACAGTCTGGGACTGGGGGGAACTCCCCAAACCCGTCCCCTCCCCCACTCAGGAGCAACCCGGTGGCAATCAAGGTGTTTTGACAGGGGAGACGGGTCAACCAGGTATGGTACATGCCAATCTTAATAAATCAATGCTCCCCAATCATATATGTCGCTATGTAGGATCTTAATGATTTCAATTGAATTTGGTGTTCAGAGGTCCCAGGTCATGAATATTTAATAGCCTTATTACATCATGGACATATTTGGTCTACTTGCAGGGGGGGTGGGGGCAGGGTCATCGTTTCCGTTGAACAAAAGGTTTATACCAAGGACCAGTCATGCCAGTCCACATATCTACCCGGCATTATGGTGTCACACTGTCTGAAGCAGGGCAACATCAGGAGATAGCCCTGCCATTGTGACATCTGAGTTGGCCATGCCATGCCAACTCAGATACCCCTACCATAAATGTCCCCTTCAAAGCACTATGAAGAATTCTCATGATTGGTTGATGCTCCTGTTACTGCAGGCCGGTTAGATCCAGAACCGATAGGATTTGATTTTAATTAGATTGAGGTAGATGCACAAGTATTCAGAAGCCTAAATTAACCAAATATTTCTTATATTTGTCATTTTATAACTGTTGGAAACAAATTGACCTGTTCAGGGTCCATATTGTAGAATTTTAAACTATTTATCCCAAATCATGCAAATTAGAGAGTTACATGTATGGTGTCCTACTGGTCTGCAGGGCTCGTTTTTCGTCAAATTACACTCCGAATCTATTTGGATTCCTTGCTGGAATCTATGGAAATCTGTGGGGTTTTTTGTGCATGCCTCCAATACATCATATGCCTCCCGCCCTAATGCACTCAAATGCACTGACAGAAAAAAACAAAAAAACACTTTGATTTCTAAATTCACCTATTATTATCTCAGTTAACGAAATGAAAATCCAGGTTCGGATGGAGGAGACTAGAATATCTTTGTTCTGTCGAAGTGAAGAATTGAAGTCAGCGTCATAACGTCATAATAAATTTCTATATCAAGACTTGGATCCGGAAGAAAAAGTTTTGTTTTCAACACGCGGTGAACGACCAGTCACTACCAATCTTTACATAGTTTCAGACTAATGTTTTTCCTGTCAGTAATTTGAGATGGGCGTATTAAACTTCCTAGATGGACTTCTTTTTGGCCGATGTTTGGCAGAATACAATGCAGTTATGGGATGGATTATCTCCCTTCCCTCAAACACTACACTGCAGTATGCTGGTCCGACTGCCATATGTGCGAGAATTTGGATTTACTATTCTTCCAATCGAGGCTTCGGTTCAGCCTAACCGACGTAATCTCGCTTCAGCAATGTAATTCGGCTTTATTTGTCATGAATGAAATGAAATCTCATCATTTCGAAATTTGCTATCATTGAAACCCATTGGGATTGTCGTGATTTCAGCTTACGAGAATCGGATTCCCATCGAAAACTAGAGCCCTGAGTCGGGACACAAAATTTTCACTGGCATTTTACTTCTTTCGGATCCAGCTCTCTCTGTACATGGTTAATGCCTGCAGTGATGCATGCACAGTGAAACCTGTGTATACCTACACCTGGGTAAACTGACCACCCTCTAAATACCGACTTTATCCATAGTCACAGTACTTAAATTTATATTATTTTGAACCCTGATAAAGCAGAACCCTGTCAAAACCGACACTATAGTCTGGTTCCGAGCACGGCATATCACGTTGGGCACACCGGTCCTCGTCAGATCACCGAAGTTAATCAACATTTAGCTCAGTCAATACTTGGATGGGTGACTGGGTGCTGTACTGGCTGGGCTGATCAGTGTCCAGGATAATAGGAACCGTGGACACTCTCGTGTGCTGGCATATGTAGGCACCGTCGTGATATGACTGAAAAATGTTGAAAATGACGTTAAATCCTACTCACTCACTCAATCCAAGCACGGTCGATTTACATGTACACAGGTTTCCTTGTATATTCAAACTGAACTTTTTCTCTTTGTACCTCCGCCAGGGACGTCCGGGACTGCTCAGACTCAATCAGTGTCCAGAGGGTTATTCCACTTTATGCGGAAAACCAAAAGTATCCGTCACAAGCCTGAGCAGGAGGGGATATACCTGGAAGACTTGACCAAAGAAGAAATGGACCCAGAAATTGCTAAACTTTACTTCCCTAAAAGGTGGGTATCTTTTTCTGAAGCTTGACCCTGAACAAACTCCAGTATCCATCCAGCTGATCCATCCCTCTCGTGTACTAATGTATTCGATCCTTTCAGTCCCATCTGCTTGAACCCAGTCAAATCAAATCTGAACAGAGATTTGCCTAGGCCAGTTGGCTATAAAGGTGTAACTTTATACATGTATATAATTTCTGGGGAGTAAAACAGGTTGGGGAGATCCCACTCTCTAAAATGGAGGTAAAAAGAGTCGTTTTTGCTCAATAACTTTTGATTCCTAATTATTAAATGCTCCAGAATTTCAGGTGCATTAATTTATCTATTGTCCCATGTCCTAAAATTAATTTGCCATTTGGAGAAACCAGTCAGTGTTGTTTAAACAGCATGACAGATGTTTGTCCTATTATTATGCAAATTAGGCAGATGACAATTTATTTTTTACTACCATTTGATGCTGATATATATGTCTGTGTGCGCATCAAGAGAATTTTGCTGAATTCATTATGTGAACTGATTTTTTGAGCAAAATAAACCTTGTTTACCTCCATTTTAGTTAGCGGAATTGCACTAACCTTGTAAAGCAGCTGTACTTCTGATTGGCTAAAGCTCTGTATGGGAACTAATATGGTGTGGGTACATAATTATTATTATAAATGTATGGCCATATGTACATGTAACTGGACCCATGCACTGATAGCTCAAAAAGCTGAGTATAAAGGAATAGGACCAAACGTTGTGAAAGATTGTCGAAAGTGACATTAAATTATCACTCACTCACACTGAATTGAGCCCAAATTGTTCTGAATTAAAGCTATGGTATTCAAGTTCAAAAGTTGTATTCGCTCTTGTGTACACACACAGCACAGTGAATAATAATAGTGGCTGTGAAAAACCCCGACATGATGGCTTCTTGGACTGGTTTGTGCGAGTTTAAGAAAAAGGGAAAATGCGTTCATCAAATTGCATTTATAAATGCTTTTCGACCAGAGCAAATGTGTTTGATGATGAGGGAAACAAGTTCTGATAAATGAAATATTTATGACATTGTAAATGACATTGAAAGCACTTCATTTTCTACAATACTAAAAGAAAAACAGTTCACTGTAATCATTTATAACATATTTACGTTTACAATGTAGTTCCATTCGCATTTCAAGAGGTCAAACTAAATGAAAATAAGCGGACGCTGAATGCTTTTCGTCTTTCTCTTTTCAGTTCATTCCATTTTATGTCTATCAAAGACAAAGAAGAGGATACAGAGTCTGGGCGTGGGGCCTCCCTTCCGCAATCTCCACACTCCGTAGAGGGCGCCATCGGAGGTCCGCCTGCCAGCTATCTCATGTCAGAGGTGCGCCACTTGGGCGAGGTATCATTGTCGTTGTGCGGAGGGCTAGCCGAGTCGGATGGACAAGTCTCCATGGAGAACTTCATGCAGAATGTGGTGGCGTTTGATTCTATCTGTGAAAACCCTAGCCTTATACAACACCCTGATCTCGTCATCAGGATGAGTGACAAGTAAGATATAGTTTTCAAGTTTTTCAAGTTTCGTTTATTGTATAAAAGGCCTCATTGAGGCCGTATACAAGGGAAATAACCTATAACAACCTAACGATATCAACTACAAGATATATCTCTTGCACTCAATAGAGTTAATTTCACTGGACCAACGCAAGCCTGTTAAAAGTCATGGATTTATTCAACAACATTTCTGTGACCATGCCTCTGTGTTACAAGCTGTCAAATTTGTATCAAAACTGTTCAAGACTTGGTAAAACTTTCCTCGCTAATGCATTCCTCAGTGGTTACTTCTTACACGTAATCCGATCACCTGAAGAACAAACCAAATGACTTCTGGATAGAGGAATATAAAGTTCTGTATTTTCGTGACTCAATTTCATTTGAGATTTGGTTGCAGCTGTACTGCTTATGGCTGGGGGTACAGAGCAAGTCCAATCGCACCCCCCTACGGCCCCCAGAGCAAGGTCCAATGGGGCGTCCCCTGCTGCTACTTTAAACGCGAAACTAATCTCAGTATTTATAATGATCAGTGAATGCATAAATGTAAGGTCAATAGAACTGTCCCAACATTCCAATACAATAAACGTATTTATTCTGATTGCAGTCTTTCATTTTCAAGGGGAGTCATTCTTGCTCCTCCAAAGGCCCGCATCCTCAATGTTTCTGACTGATTTTACTCCTCACTCTCCTGGAAAATAAAAAAAGTAATAAAGAGTATGGAAATATTGACTAGTGTTGTCAGTGATGTCATTTTCAAAAAAGGCATTTTTTGGTCAGATTTTCAGTTTTTACCCCTCAGCCCATAGGGCTGTGGGGTCTTGTCGTTGCCATGTACGTACGTCCGTCCGTCAACATTTTCTTGTCCGCTAAATATCTGCAGATCTATGAAGTCGGGCCTGACCAAACTTTGGTGAGAGCTTCCTGAATGTTGACAGATGAAATGATTAGATTTTCAGATGGCTATGATGATGTCATGAATTTAATTATTTTTTTTATTATTTATTGATGGCGTAGCTTTTGCGCTGTTACATGTATCTATGCCCATGAACATGTTCTTGTCCGCTGAATATCTGCAGATCTATGAAGTCGGGCCTGACCAAACTTTGGTGAGAGCTTCCTGAATGTTGACAGATGAAATGATTAGATTTTCAGATGGCTATGATGATGTCATGATTTAAAAAAAAAAATTATTATTTATTGATGGCTTAGCTTCTGTTATCTATGCCCATCAACATGTTCTTGTCCGCTGAACATCTGCAGATCTATCAAGTCGGGCCTGACCAAATTTTGGTGAGAGCTTCCTGAATGTTGACAGATGAAATGATTAGATTTTCAGATGGCTGTGATAATTTCATGATTTTTAATTTTTATACGCCCGCCAAAAAGGCGGACGTATTATGTGATGGCGGTTTCCGTCCGTCTGTCCGTCCGTCTGTCCGTCCCCCGTGTCCGGTCTATATCTGGAACAGTTTTCTATTTACAGTTCCAATTTTTGGTGAGTGGATACCCTACGGAGAGACGATGTGTCGCGTACAAAAATGAAGGTCGCGGTCAGAGGTCAAAGGTCACTGGCCTGAAAAACAGGAAATCAGTGAAGTGTTCGTGTCCGGTCTATATCTCTGGATGTTTTCTATCCACAGTTGCAATTTTTTTGTGAATGGATACATCAGGTGGAGACGATGTGTCGCGTACCGAAATTCAGGTCGAGGTCAGAGGTCAAAGGTCACTGTTGCCTAAAAATCAGGAAATCATTGATCATTGATAGTTTCCCATCTACAGTTCTAATTTTTGGCGAGTGGATGCCCTAGGGGGAAACGATGTGTTGCATGCCAAATGTAGGTCGAGGGTCAGAGGTCAAAGGTCAGTGTGAATGAAAAATCAGGAAATCATAAATTTCTAATTTTTTGTGAGTGGATTCAATAGGGGAAATGAAGTGTTGCATATCAAAATATAGGTCAAGGTCGAAGGTCAAAGGTCATTGTGACCCAAAAATCAGGAAATTATTGAAAATAACATTCTTTTGTGTCAGTAGATACATTAGGGGGACTCAATGTGTCACGTATTAAAATGTAGGTCAAGGTCAAATGTCAAGGTCACTGACCCCAAAATCGTGAAATTGTTAAAAAATCTTGATTTTTTGTGTCCATTGAGCAATTACGGGGAGATGGTTTGTCATGTACCAAAATTTAGGTCAAGGTCACTGACTCCAGAATCAAGAAATCTTTGAAAAGTACTTTTTTTTTGTGTCAGTAGATACATTACGGGGACATGTGTCACGTACCAAAATGTAGGTCAAGGCCGAATATCAAGGTGACGGTGACCCCCAAAATGATGAAATTCATAAAAATCGTGATTTTTTTGTGTCCGTTGATACATTGACGGAAGACGATGTGTCATGCACCAAAGTTTAGGTCAAGGTCAAAGGTCAAGGTCACTGTGACCCCAAAATCAGGAAATCATTAAGTCCTATTTTCATATGCCTGTCGAAGACGAGATCTTGTAATGCGATGTTGCGTTCTGTCCATTCATCCATGCGATATCTCTAGTTTCAAGGTATGGAATGGTATCAGATACCTTACTCGCATGGCGAAGAGGAGACATACATCAATTTGTCAAATGTCAAGGTCACAGTCCCCCAGAATTGAATCAAGTTTTAGCTGACTATATGTGTTAGGTTGGAATATTCAGAATTCTCTCCCCTACATGTATATGGCATTTGTCCTGTGGAGTTGTCTCCCATGTTTGAAACAGCTACATTTAGTTAAACTGTTGTGAAATAGAAACCATACATTTACTAGTTTAACGTGGAGCGGGGTCCTTTATGAATTTCATACCCGTTTATCAACTCAAGAACAAAGGTTTACTTCATCACTTTCTTCTTCCTTCATGAAAAATTCTCTCGTCTGAAAGAAATCCATTTGCAGGAAAAGTACTATTTTCTTGTGTTTGACTATTGTCGATTTCATTGTGGGATACATGTATGTGAGCTCTCGGTTCTTGCTCCAAGGTCACCTAGTTTCCAAGAGTTAAGCTCATTTTAGTTTATCATTCAGTTTTAGATGTGATATGTTACATTCTCAGAAGCACAAAATTGTAGACCTTTTTCCGGATTGCTAGCTACCAATTGGAATCAAGGCGATTAAACAACCTTGAAATTTGGACCAATGTAATTCCAGATATACGGGCGTATATTGAAGCCCTTTGGGCTCTTGTTTTAAATTTTTTAATTTATTGATGGCTTAGCTTTTGCACTGTTATCTATGCCCATCGGGAACCCTTGGTTGCATGTTTCGTTGTGAATTTTGAAGGTTCCCTGATACAAGAAAGCCTGGTCCATTCATGATTCTCATTGAATGAAGGACACCATTTTTCTTAAATTTTGCTATTAAATCATTCTATTCTACATGTACATCATATGATTTATTCTAAAACTTTTGCATGAACCATATTTGTGTCCACACATTTAACTGGTACAACATAATTAATGCTTCAATATTTTTTACACAGTGAAACTGACCTTACTGACATATGCGTTCGTGTGCAAACACGGATTAACAAGTGAAGAAATTAAAACAATAGCACAGTTCATTTCCCGCCTAATCACCCACGCCAGCACTCAATCACAATAGATCTTCACTTCTTTACTTAGCTAGCTACTGTAAAGATCGTGTGTAAAGCTCCAGCGTATTACGGAAGGATTTTACGTTTACAACGAGTGATAACATCATCTACAAGTCTACAAAGCAACGAAAAGATCAAGTTGGGAAGTATTCTTGTGTATATCTGTCGATAAAATAATGGCCTCTATGTTCTGTTCCGTCTGTGGGAAGTCTAAATCAACGACCGACTTACATTCTGTTTGTCTTGCGTGTCGAGGCAATATTGCTTGTGATTGTACCCATAGATGTCAGGAGTGTCAACAATGGCCCGATGATTTATTTCAAGATTTAATGACCGGGTCTCGTGCGGGTTCCCTTCCCCCTGGTTTAATGTCGGAGACTAATATCATGACTCCGCCCTCCCATTTTATTGAAAATGGGACGGCGAAGAAGCCTGCATCGATTGGCAGTCCTTGGATGGGCCCTTTACGTTCTTTATTAGATAAAGGTATTGCGCCAAGCACTAGTACTTTTGTTTCTGATCTGTCCACAGGTAAAAGGAAGAAACAGGTAAAAGTAATGGGGTCCGTCCTAGATGAAGGTACGGGAGAGTCAGCCGAGGTCACAGTGGAACTAGATCTTCCCGAAAGTGTGTCCCCCATGGAAATCGAGACGCAATCCGAGATGAGGACCACTTTGACTCCGGGCATAAACACTGGTGACGTTGTAAGTACGCCCGTATGTGCTGTTGGGAATGATATCACTGGGGGGACTCCCGCTGGGAATACCCCGATATCTAATAATTCCCAGGTGTCGTTTGTTGGTCGTCAACCAATTTCGACACTCCCTGTTGCTCCAGGGGCAGCCTTAGGCATGGTAAGTGGTGCTGTAAATAACTATGGTGTAATACCAGGTATAGTTAATTTCAGCACAGCAGACAATACCTCTGGTGGATATAGAGACAATGTATCCATGGTCTTACCAGGAGTAAACTCCACGACCTTACGTAATACCCCAGTCACGGGAGTTATCACGCAAGGCCGGGTAGGATTAAATCCCTTGCAATTGAACACCTTTGGGTTGACAAACGCAGGGGATCGAGGTCATTGTTCTGCAGGAACAATGCCAGTTTCACACTTAATACCTCAGAGTGTTAATAGAAACAATACGGCATTGTTCCAGTCACAACAGGGTATGACTGAGAATGGTTCTGGGTCGGGTGTCATAAACCCATATAGGGCTCATTATCAACTTCCTGTCAGCCAATTCCGGTCGCCTGCGGGTTCCGGTATGGTTAACTCCGGGATTCCGGTTAGACTTTTCGTCCTTCCGGTCCCACTATAAGGAGGCCTGTTGTGACAAACCCCGGTGGGTTGAGACTTCCGGTTCGTCCGGAAATGCAGTGGGCTAGGCCTATTGCATCCCCTTATAGGCGGGTCTCTAACAGTCCACAAATCAATACGGGAGTTCCGGTTATTGATGGTTCTCTGTCTGCTGTTATTCTGCAAAGAATGGAACAACAGGCAGCTGAACTAGATCAGTTCCGGCGACTCTTGACTTCCGCTTCCGGTACTGTTCAGGTTCCATCCCCGGTTCCGACACAGCTTCCGGTAGTATCGTCTGATCCGATTGATTTGTCTACTGACCCATCGATGAGACGTCAGGGGGTCGCGCAACGTCAATCCATTGAGGATAATGACAGTGATCATGATCCGGAGAGACGTTCATATTCAGAGGTACTAGAAGCTCTGTACGAGTTGTACCCTAATATGTCACGACCCCCACCGCCGACATCCTCTCGCCTACATACTATGGCAGAGGCTCCGTCGACAACTACCATGCAGACGTCGTCACTTCCTGCGTCAGATGCCATTCATGGTTTATGTTCCGTTCTTGATACGGTTTTAGCCCAGCCTAAAACAATGCAGGAACGTATTACAAGAACGGGAAAACGTGCACTCTTTAGATCGGCTTCCGCTTCGGCACCACTTCCGGTGGAGAAGCCCACGTCTAGAGCGTACGGAATTCATGATTCGGCATATGACTTTAAGGCCGCGGAACCGGAACCTGATTTTGCCGACATATGTAAAGGCAACAAGGTCCCTTCCAAGGTCTTGATCCCGCTAACTGATAAGCAGTCTTCTATTATTGAAGAAGCTGCGCGGCAGGGGTAGCCATAGCCTCTCACATGGACTGGTTTCTAACGGCCATATCCACTGTGTTGAGCAGGTTGTCGCGTTCGCAGTTAGCAGCCAGTAGTAGTCCTGAGCTACAATTACTGGCGGATCTTCAGAACGTGGCTGCTAAAGCTAATGCTGATGCAATGGCTTTAGCCGCGTTCAATGCTGCGATGGTTGTTCATCTGAGACGACAAGCTTACTTGTCTTCCGTTGTCAACCATGCTCCTGATATAGTCATTCGTACTTTGAAGGAGCAATCGCCAGCATCTTCGCTGTTGTTTAATGGCATTATACCGTCTCTAAGGGATACGGTGGAGAAGGCTAAGCCTAATCCTCCGCCTAGAGCGGGTGGTATGGGGACAGGAAAACGTATTTCTACGGACACTTCCGGTCCACCAGCCAAGCAACCTAGGCCGACTACTTCCGCTTCCGGTCCAAAAGGGAAGTCTCAAGCGGCGGGTCGCATGCCACAACAGCAAGGCCAGACCAATCCCAACTATAAAGGTAAAGGGAAAGGTCGTGGCAAAAAGCAGCAGGGCCGGTGACGATTCGGGCCATGTCAATCTCATGACATGGCGGGACCACGAATTGCCTCAACTTCCGGTCCCGCCGAAATCCAGTCTCCCGGTCGGGGGACGACTTCAAGGATTTTGGCGGAATTGGCAAAAACTGGGGATGGATCCGTGGGTAATCCGTACTATTCGATACGGTTACCCCCTAGAATTTACTATAGATCCACCCCTTACTGCTGCTCCCAAGCCCTCCCGTATACCTATACGGAAGGCACACCTTCTGGTAACACAGGCATCTGTGGACAAACTTATCCAGAAGCATGCAGTAATAGAACTTCCGGTCCACGACCGGTCCCCCGGGTTCTATTCTCCGGTCTTCCTTGTGCCAAAGAAGGATACACCGGAAATGCGCATGATAATAAATCTGCGCAGGCTGAACAAGGACTTCCTGATGAAACCCCCTCACTTTCAGATGGAGTCCTTCCGGTCCATCAGGACCGCTCTGGTTCAAGGGGAATGGTTAACTTCCTTGGATCTTCGGGACGCTTACCTGCATATCCCGATTCATCCAAGTTACCGGAAGTACCTGAGATTCCTGGTCGGTGCTCGCCGTTTCCAATTCCAGGTTCTACCTTTCGGTCTAGCCAGTTCCCCTTGGATCTTCACCAGAGTATTTCAGCCAGTGGCGGCGTATCTGCACAGTCGAAGTATCAAATATCATTTTTACCTAGACGATTCCATTATCAGGAATATGTGCAGAATACAACTCCGATGCGATACAACATTTGTATGGCACATCCTCGAACTACTGGGTTATCTCCCACACGAGGAAAAATCGGAGATAACACCGTCACAACAACGGAACTTCCTAGGCGTGGCGTACGACACCAAATTGGTCATTGCTCGGCCACCGGAAGTTCGTTGGTGCAAGATATGTCGCGACATTCCACTGTTCATCAGACATTCTTGCCGCACTGCCATCCAGTTTGCATCAATAATCGGTCTACTGACATCCACACAGGATGTCACACCACGAGGCCGATTACAGTTACGGCCACTAATGATCTATTTAAATCAGCATTGGCCACACAGGCACAGGAATCCCATGATTCCTGTCACAGAGGAAGTCAAACATCACCTATTATGGTGGATGGACCCTCTCAACGTGATGCCTGGTGTAACACTGCTTCCGTTTCAAGCTACTCATCAGCTGTTCACGGATGCTTCGATGCAAGGATGGGGGGCCCACCTCGGATCCAAGTCGATATCAGGCTATTGGACTCCGCAGGAGAGGTTACTCCATATCAATGTGTTAGAGTTCATGGCCGTCAATCGAGCAATACTCTTATTGATACAGGACCTCAAAGGCCAGTCGGTTCTGGTAGCTACAGACAACACAACTGTCTTAGCTTACATCAACAAGATGGGGGGAACTCGGTCCTCGAAGCTTCTGAAGCAGACCGAGATACTCTACCATCTGTGCTGGCAGAACGATATCATACTTCGTGCCAGACACATACCAGGACATCTGAATGTACTAGCCGACGCACTGTCGAGAAAACATCAGATTATACCGACGGAGTGGCAGCTTCACACAGACATTCTGCGCCAAATCGCTCAGATTTGGGAACAACCGCTGATAGATCTGTTCGCTACTCACCTGAATCATCAACTCCCTCTGTATATGTCCCCTGTACTGGATCCTCTAGCAGTGGGAGTCGATGCTCTATCGCAGGATTGGACGGGTCTAATAGCGTATGCTTACCCGCCCCCTTCAATCCTGCCTCTAGTTCTACAAAAGATACGCGCGCATCCATGCGTGGTTTATCTAATTGTCCCTTGGTGGCCAGCTCGTCCGTGGTTTCCCGACCTTCTGGAATTACTGGTAGACATCCCAAGACGACTACCTCTTTGGGAAAAACTACTTCGTCAACCGAAGTCAGCAATTTTCCACCACAAACCTCAGGCATTCCATCTGCACGCTTGCAAGTGCTCAAGGATCAGCTCACTGAGGTTGGGTTTTCTAGGGAAGCTTCGAGAAGAATGGTCGCTTCCACTCGATCCTCCACATCAGCTTGTTATCAAGGGAAGTGGAGGGTCTTCCATGAGTGGTGTACTGGAAGAAACATTGATGCCCGTTCTGCCCCTGTTCAGCAGATAGCAGATTTCTTGTTACACCTGTTTCAAGACAAGGGTCTTGCTCCATCTACGGTGGATGGTTACAGATCTGCATTATCTAGGATTATTAACCTGTCTACTGGCGTTAATCCTGCCTCTGATCCTAATCTAACAGCTCTGGTTAGATCGTTTAGGATTGACAGGCTTGTCTCTGTACCAAACTTCCTAAATGGGATTTAGCATTAGTTCTACGGAGTTTATCAGAACCTCCGTTCGAACCCATAACTACAGCCGATCTGAAATTCCTATCCTACAAAACAGTTTTTTGTTAGCCTTGGCTTCAGCGGCTCGCGTGTCAGAACT
>JAVTVY010051410.1:0-27481 GCA_036873755.1 Hanleya hanleyi | reverse complement strand
AATTGGCAAAAGTGATCAAAACAAAGATGGGGTAGGGGGAAAGTTATCGGTCGGATTTCCCACAATACTATGTATAACTGGCATGTGTTGTATACCGCCATACTCGCAAACACTCTGAGATTACGACAAATGTGAATAATTAATTTCGTAAAAAACATCCTGCCCCTTAAGGTTGCCCTCCACAGTTTCGTAGTAATGGCCCTTCTCTAATTTCATAATACGATAGACTGCCCTTGTTCTGCTACATCATAATTCTTCTTGTCTCCTTAATAGCTTATATCTATAATGCCATCCTATTCAGCATTATCATCGATGCAAACGAGTACGTACAAATCGAGGGCTGGATTCGTCTACACGCTGATCGGGATCATGGAGTAAAGTTTGTCCTGCCTCAGTTATGCCCCTTGGGTGTGCCTAAAAATCGGGACTCATTTACGGGAAGAAAATCTGACAAAAAACGGGCAGGTTGACACCCACTTTTGTTTGCGTTTTTAAGTTGAGACCGAACCAGGGAACGTGAGTAAGAAGTTTAATTGAAATCGCTCTTACAGATTTTTCTGGAAATTGAGCCGAATTTGACCATTTTTCGACATTTTTAAGGGGTTTTCTAGGAAAAATGAAGCAAGCATGGAGGAGAATGTTCGAGTTAAATTTTTCTATAACATAGCAGTGTTATATCTTAAAATAGTAGTTTCATCATGCTCTTTCAGAAAATATATACATATAAGTGATTTGGGTTGAAGGTTTTACGACAACTGGTGGCCGAAAAACGGACCCATAGTCTATTCCATGCCGAATGGAAGAATCTCCTGGAGTGCACCCTTTAAGGCATAATAGTGGAGTCTATGCATTATCTTAATGTAGACTCCGTTACGGAGCGGAGATGTATCATTACGCCAGATTGTTTAATTTTGACTGCCTAGTTATACCTGAAGCGCTATTTTCGGAAGCAGGTGGAAAGAAGACCAGGAGTTCGATTAAAATAATCCACAGTGTGTCCATTAGTATACAATTGAGGTTACTGCATACTGTATTCCATACAGGAGTTATCTCCCCCTGGACTGAGATTTCGGTGGATATTATGGCAGAACGAGGGCCTATCAGAATGATATAAATTTGCCAGTGTAAATTTTCTTTACAAGAGAACCCATTTACAGTCCATAAAGGATGGAATGGATGTATATTATTATGGTTTTACAAATTATTTCTCAAGTTTCTGAAGTATTTCCCATGTTTCTAAGAGAAAATTGAGTGCAAAATTACCAATAATTTGACTTGGTTACATCGCTTATTTGCATTTTTCCGCGTTTCTGCTATCATTGGAAAGCGGAAAAGTAACCACGGCCTTCATATTGCCGAATGGATGACCATTATTAAGAAGAAATAGGTTAATTTTGAGTTTTGTTCTCGAAAATCCTGCTAGAATTGGCAAAAGTGATCAAAACAAAGATGGGGTAGGGGGAAAGTTATCGGTCGGATTTCCCACAATACTATGTATAACTGGCATGTGTTGTATACCGCCATACTCGCAAACACTCTGAGATTACGACAAATGTGAATAATTAATTTCGTAAAAAACATCCTGCCCCTTAAGGTTGCCCTCCACAGTTTCGTAGTAATGGCCCCTCTCTAATTTCATAATACGATAGACTGCCCTTGTTCTGCTACATCATAATTCTTCTTGTCTTCTTAATAGCTTATATCTATAATGCCATCCTATTCAGCATTATCAACGCTGCAAACGAGTACGTACAAATCGAGTGCTGGCTTCGTCTACACGCTGATCGGGATCATGGAGTAAAGTTTGTCCTGCCTCAGTTATGCCCCTTGGGTGTGACTAAAAATCGGGACTCATTTACGGGAAGAAAATCTGACAAAAAACGGTTAGGTTAACATCCCCTTTTTTTTGCCTTTTTAAGTTGAGACCGGACCAGGGAACGTGAGTAAGAAGTTTAATTGAAATCGCTCTTACAGATTTTTCTGGAAATTGAGCCGAATTTGACCATTTTTCGACATTTTTAAGGGGTTTTCTAGGAAAAATGAAGCAAGCATGGAGGAGAATGTTCGAGTTAAATTTTTCTATAACATAGCAGTGTTATATCTTAAAATAGTAGTTTCATCATGCTCTTTCAGAAAATATATACATATAAGTGATTTGGGTTGAAGGTTTTGCGACAACTGGTGGCCTAAAAACGGACCCATAGTATATCCCATGCCGAATAAAAGAATCTCCGGAGTGCACCCTTTAAGGCATAATAGTGGAGTCTATGCATTATCTTAATGTAGACTCCGTTACGGAGCGGAGATGTATCATTACGCCAGATTGTTTAATTTTGACTGCCTAGTTATACCTGAAGCGCTATTTTCGGAAGCAGGTGGAAAGAAGACCAGGAGTTCGATTAAAATAATCCACAGTGTGTCCATTAGTATACAATTGAGGTTACTGCATACTGTATTCCATACAGGAGTTATCTCCCCCTGGACTGAGATTTCGG
This sequence comes from Hanleya hanleyi, assembly GCA_036873755.1. Classification (NCBI taxonomy): domain Eukaryota; kingdom Metazoa; phylum Mollusca; class Polyplacophora; order Lepidopleurida; family Hanleyidae; genus Hanleya; species Hanleya hanleyi. The sequence continues at coordinate 24,986 of JAVTVY010051410.1, read as the reverse complement.
TGGATATTATGGCAGAACGAGGTCCTATCAGAATGATATAAATTTGCCAGTGTAAATTTTCTTTACAAGAGAACCCATTTACAGTCCATAAAGGATGGAATGGATGTATATTATTATGGTTTTACAAATTATTTCTCAAGTTTCTGAAGTATTTCCCATGTTTCTAAGAGAAAATTGAGTGCAAAATTACCAATAATTTGACTTGGTTACATCGCTTATTTGCATTTTCCCGCGTTTCTGCTATCATTGGAAAGCGGAAAAGTAACCACGGCCTTCATATTGCCGAATGGATGACCATTATTAAGAAGAAATAGGTTAATTTTGAGTTTTGTTCTCGAAAATCCTGCTAGAATTGGCAAAAGTGATCAAAACAAAGATGGGGTAGGGGGAAAGTTATCGGTCGGATTTCCCACAATACTATGTATAACTGGCATGTGTTGTATACCGCCATACTCGCAAACACTCTGAGATTACGACAAATGTGAATAATTAATTTCGTAAAAAACATCCTGCCCCTTAAGGTTGCCCTCCACAGTTTCGTAGTAATGGCCCCTCTCTAATTTCATAATACGATAGACTGCCCTTGTTCTGCTACATCATAATTCTTCTTGTCTTCTTAATAGCTTATATCTATAATGCCATCCTATTCAGCATTATCAACGCTGCAAACGAGTACGTACAAATCGAGTGCTGGCTTCGTCTACACGCTGATCGGGATCATGGAGTAAAGTTTGTCCTGCCTCAGTTATGCCCCTTGGGTGTGCCTAAAAATCGGGACTCATTTACGGGAAGAAAATCTGACAAAAAACGGTTAGGTTAACATCCCCTTTTTTTTGCCTTTTTAAGTTGAGACCGGACCAGGGAACGTGAGTAAGAAGTTTAATTGAAATCGCTCTTACAGATTTTTCTGGAAATTGAGCCGAATTTGACCATTTTTCGACATTTTTAAGGGGTTTTCTAGGAAAAATGAAGCAAGCATGGAGGAGAATGTTCGAGTTAAATTTTTCTATAACATAGCAGTGTTATATCTTAAAATAGTAGTTTCATCATGCTCTTTCAGAAAATATATACATATAAGTGATTTGGGTTGAAGGTTTTGCGACAACTGGTGGCCTAAAAACGGACCCATAGTATATCCCATGCCGAATAAAAGAATCTCCGGAGTGCACCCTTTAAGGCATAATAGTGGAGTCTATGCATTATCTTAATGTAGACTCCGTTACGGAGCGGAGATGTATCATTACGCCAGATTGTTTAATTTTGACTGCCTAGTTATACCTGAAGCGCTATTTTCGGAAGCAGGTGGAAAGAAGACCAGGAGTTCGATTAAAATAATCCACAGTGTGTCCATTAGTATACAATTGAGGTTACTGCATACTGTATTCCATACAGGAGTTATCTCCCCCTGGACTGAGATTTCGGTGGATATTATGGCAGAACGAGGTCCTATCAGAATGATATAAATTTGCCAGTGTAAATTTTCTTTACAAGAGAACCCATTTACAGTCCATAAAGGATGGAATGGATGTATATTATTATGGTTTTACAAATTATTTCTCAAGTTTCTGAAGTATTTCCCATGTTTCTAAGAGAAAATTGAGTGCAAAATTACCAATAATTTGACCTGGTTACATCGCTTATTTGCATTTTCCCGCGTTTCTGCTATCATTGGAAAGCGGAAAAGTAAACACGGCCTTCATATTGCCGAATGGATGACCATTATTAAGAAGAAATAGGTTAATTTTGAGTTTTGTTCTCGAAAATCCTGCTAGAATTGGCAAAAGTGATCAAAACAAAGATGGGGTAGGGGGAAAGTTATCGGTCGGATTTCCCACAATACTATGTATAACTGGCAAGTGTTGTATACCGCCATACTCGCAAACACTCTGAGATTACGACAAATGTGAATAATTAATTTCGTAAAAAACATCCTGCCCCTTAAGGTTGCCCTCCACAGTTTCGTAGTAATGGCCCCTCTCTAATTTCATAATACGATAGACTGCCCTTGTTCTGCTACATCATAATTCTTCTTGTCTTCTTAATAGCTTATATCTATAATGCCATCCTATTCAGCATTATCAACGCTGCAAACGAGTACGTACACATCGAGTGCTGGCTTCGTCTACACGCTGATCGGGATCATGGAGTAAAGTTTGTCCTGCCTCAGTTATGCCCCTTGGGTGTGACTAAAAATCGGGACTCATTTACGGGAAGAAAATCTGACAAAAAACGGTTAGGTTAACATCCCCTTTTTTTTGCCTTTTTAAGTTGAGACCGAACCAGGGAACGTGAGTAAGAAGTTTAATTGAAATCGCTCTTACAGATTTTTCTGGAAATTGAGCCGAATTTGACCATTTTTCGACATTTTTAAGGGGTTTTCTAGGAAAAATGAAGCAAGCATGGAGGAGAATGTTCGAGTTAAATTTTTCTATAACATAGCAGTGTTATATCTTAAAATAGTAGTTTCATCATGCTCTTTCAGAAAATATATACATATAAGTGATTTGGGTTGAAGGTTTTGCGACAACTGGTGGCCTAAAAACGGACCCATAGTCTATTCCATGCCGAATAAAAGAATCTCCGGAGTGCACCCTCAGGTTTGTGAGAAACTTTTATAAATATTTGTTTGTTTATCTTGATTGTATTCGTGACAGTTGCGCCATTCAAGTCGTGAATGTGTTAGGGCTTGATCGTCTATAGCAGCGATTGTGTAAATTGTGACACTTCGAATTTATAATCAGAAACATGCCAGATCATTTTCGGCGTGGTGTCACGTGGTAAGCCATTTTGGCGCATTTAAGTTGTAAATTGTATTCAAAACCTGTTCACATTTGGCAGGAAATCTCGATGCTAAATGGTTGCGAAGGTCTAAGAGTAGTGTAAATTAGGATACACGTGGTAACTGAGAAAACGGTATATGTTCATTGCTAAATTAGAAAATGTGCTGAATGCATTCATGTAAACTGTACATCAGTGACTGTACATGTACACCATAGCCAGGTTATGAGATTGTTGGCCTGACTATTTGGAATTGCATTATGTATACACAACAGTGTATTATTTTATGGAGAAATTGTCTGGTAATTAATTCATTGATAATCAAATATGATTTCTGATCTGTCTGATTGTAATCTGATTTTAATCTGAAGATTGTTTTAATCTGATTCTCTTGCAACTAGTCATTTTGGTGCATTTTATACTGGCTAGTCAGTTATGCAGACCAGATATCATGAGACATTTATCGTAAACAGAAACCGAGATATTCTGTAGAATTTAGTCTTCTGAACTGAATCATACCATACGGCATGTTAGAATATTGGATGAAAAGAGACTGCTGAAGTCATGGAGAATTATTAGTGTGAATTCTATGTTATGAATAATAATTTTATTGATTGTTGATTATACATGTATTACTTCTAGGGTTATCCTGGTACAGCGGTACAAGCTGCAGGATAGGGTAAAGGTGGACCCTCAGGGCATTTGAGGTTGGTGTCATTCACTTAATTTGATTGAGATTTAGTTTATTGATATGCGAATGAGATAAATTGCCAGAAGTTCAGATTATATAGTTGTGTTCATGTCCTCATGCAATGTGTCATTTTGAAATTAATTGATTCAATTGGGAATGTCCAGTCAGTGGGAAAATTCATTGGAATTATAAGACTATTCAGATTTTTATTTATGTATTAATGATATAGTTCAACCAGTCACTACCATGGAGGATTGCTCATTTCAGAAGGGTGCATGTATTTGATGAACACACACCAGTGTTGTATGCAATTAATTATATTAATAGATTTCATTTTACCTCCATGATAAACCGGAGTACATATGTGATTAATACATTTTGTCAGGATATCAGCATGAATGCTTGTTCTTTGTAGTTCCTGCCTATTCATTGTAATTGGTTCAGATTATTGTAATGAAGTTTCTTGTTCTATCATAATGCCTGCCAGTTCAACACATTTGAGTGAGGAACTCTGATTCTCACCATGTATGACATATACATGTACAATATTAAGGGAGACATTATAGCTCAGAATAGCTATATGGTATATTAATAGTACATAGCACAATACAGAGGTTTAAAGTAACCTGTTTTGGTGTTAAATACTGTACGCATTCACGGCCAAGGTGCCAGTGTATACTCATTATTGGGTTACTGCAATAGCTCCTACTTCATAGAATGGATTTAGTAGTATTAAAAGTGAATATTCAGACTAATTATGAGGTACGGTACCTGGATGTGTATAGGGTTACTAGTGGTTGATTACTAGTGGTTAGTTTAATAACATAGCATAAGATTTAAAACTGTTTATTGTCTTTTTAGGGTCTTTTCATACCCTGGCGGCAACAGAATTGTTGAGTCTACCCAGTGTCAGATCATGTGTACCGAATAAAGACTGGTTATCAGCAACACAACTATTGTTGACTGTCTCTGTTGACTGTATGTGAATAACGAACCCGCTCGGTCTCACATATCCATATAATAGTATTACCAAATTCAAAAAGACTCATAGCACTAACAAATAATTATAGGCTCCCACCCAGGAAGCTCCAGAGAAGATTAATTCGAACAAACAAACAATAAAATAATAACAGTTGTCAACAGTTTTAAAAAATAGCCCGCGCTATATATTAACACAGTGCCTCTAAAGACCCAAAAGCCCCGTATGACAGTGTTATATTTAATACAGCGCCATCTACCTACACAAGGAAAATGGTGATCTAGGTCAACCCAAATGGGCTGACCAAGACAAATAAAAAGCGCCGCGAACAGCGAAAATCTGACAAATCAACTCAAAATTTTACCATGCACAGATGCCAAAAACGTTCACGAAAAATACTACACAAAAATCTGGAATAATACCAGCTTAAAACCCCAGAAATACTCAAAATAACAGAGACGAAATTGCACGTGCAATTCACTCAGTCTGACTACATCCGGAGTAGCTAAGATTCATGGCGTCTCCCTTCCCTCACCGCTATACCGACGACAAATACATTTCCCTGGCGGTAACTCGAACATCTCCATGGCGCACTTATTATTACCTTTGCGCCCTATTGGACCTCCATTAACTGGAGAAAATGGGCCGCCATGAATAAAAATACAGAAATGGCAGCCTAAATGGCCATTCGTCGGTCAAAAATTAATTGAAGACGTTAAAATTATCCCTATGGAGCCTCAAAATCACCTGAAATCGAGGGTCAAGAAGATGGGCATTTCCGTCATAATAGATCCCGTGTATACAGGGGATGATGATCACAACATCGATTATGGTATTTTTATTCATGGCGGCCCTTTTTCTCAAGTTAATGAAGGTCCAATAGGGCGCAAAGGCAATAATAAGTGCGCCATGGAGATGTTCGAGTTACCACCAGGGAAATGTATTTGTCGTCGGCATAGCGGTGAGGGAAGGGAGACGCTATGAATCTTAGCTACATCCGGAGCTGGAGTTTCTGAGTTAACTTCGGCCGTTTTAGTATTAATACCGTATGTAACATTTCTGCAAATGATTTTCTGGTAGCTTTCAGATGACTATTTCAGTTGTTTGATTCGTGACGTAACTTTTCCAACCGGCAGGGAACTATCACTAAATTGATAAATGATTACAAGTTATTATCACAGTTTTCCTCGTAAAGCACGATGGCGAAAGCAGGAATGACCGGATGACAGATTTCTCCAGAGCGTATAGCGCCATCTACACGTTTTTTTTATGTCACGTGTTTAGATAGCGCGGTTTGTTCCCATTCTCAACAGAGGCCTGCCTTCTTGATAGTGAAAGTGGGAGACATGTCACTATCTCGACAGCGCGTCTCCCCCTTACACCATCGATTCAAGGAACTTTTTTAGTCTTTATTAACAGTCAACATTCAATTCAAAATCTGAAACAGTCGAACGGTGAAGTTACTTACCAATTTAGGCAACTTGATCTCCATATATACGATGAAGCGTGGTCTTATCAGTGGCATTTTAACAAAATTAACAGCAACGTTGTTAGTTTTTTGAAGGGATTAGTGAAAGCAAAAATTCTGACGGATCGGTTGGGATGCATTGTCCTTCTCGAGTGGGAATTTTCATCCCACGATCAAGTTATATGGGAACCACCTATCAGCCCACCGTGTTAATGCACGCAGGAATAGACAGACGAGCGTTTGAGTTCGGGTAGGTCTGGATAATTAACGGCTTACATATCACGTCTTCAACACCCATATCAAACATTTCAGTGTTGTTGGTCCATAGATTTAAATATTGAGAGCCGACACATGAATGATATTTGCAATGCATATGAAAACATCTCACCATAGACCCGAAATCAATATATTGCTTCAGTTGTAGGACTCTATTTGTTAAGCGCTCATTCTCGCTTGTGATCATCAATAGCTGACATATATATTATGTGTTAAGTGTGCGGTTCCACTGTAAAGTGTATTGATTCCTATTTTCAAATTGGTTGCCCTGGTCGGGAAAATCATGAAAGATTTAGACTTCCACAGATTTTATTGAACGCCGTTGAACAATATAATAATGTGATGATCGGACCAAGTACAGCCCAGGGGAAGTCGTTATATTTGCATCTTTGCGACAACTTTGTTTTTCTTCTGGCGTTGTTGTCTTTCGAGTATATTATTTTTAAAAAAAATAACAATGGAAATATCCCATACCGCATCAATTCCAGCGTTACGGAATAACATAAGTGACTAGATCGTGAGTTTTGATCGGCCACTATTAGGTATTTAAATGGCAGATTATCTCAGTATGACATCAGATATAATAGAAGGAAACTGCACTTGGGGATGACTTATTAAACAGGGCGGATCACGTGACGAAAGAATGTTCCGTTACGGAATTACAGTAAATTAACCTCTGCTAAAATATGGGCTGTTTCATTGCGGATTCCATCAAAACGAAAATGCTTCTACTTTTAAACAACGATTTATTTCATTTGTTGCAATCAGTTCTATAGTTTGAAATATATCTTTGAAGAACAGAACACGTAGATAGAACACAATTCAAGGAAACACGTGTTACGGAATTACATTTTCCAACCGTTACGGAATTTCAGTCCATTGCAATTCCGTAACGCTATAAAAATTCACAAAATAATCACACTATGACCAGAACTATTCAGACACAAATTTACAGCACACCTCTTCTCACAACAGGCGGTGACTCATGAATGGCGGTATACATTATTTAATATTAATTCTGAATTCTATAATCGCCCAAATTATAGCGTTATATTTTATATCAATTCTGAATTCTATATTCGCCCGTTATTAGCGGTCATTACATATTCTACCTGAAGTGTTATTTAATTTTCGTTCTTTATACACATCACGCATGCCAAGTCGTACCGGTGACTTACAGAAAAAAATATACATTCAGTGCGAATTCTAATAATACGAACTCTTTTTACGTAAATTTGTTTGATTGAACGATTGATTCGTCCCGGCTAAATATATAAATTCACATAGGTAACAGCAAATAGCCAAGGCCCATCCACTTGAAAGTGGACATCTGCCGTCCGTCGATCAAGAAAAAAGCAAACATGGCTAACACACTTGTTTTATCAGCAATATCTGTCGATGGTTCTGCATCTACATCAAACCCAAAAGGGGGGAGGGGTCATGCATGAGAGTTTGGAATATTTACCGTCAGCTGCCAACATGTCAGATACCATGTTTTGGTATATTGAGTGAGTGATATTGATGTGTCCGTGAAAAGCAAGAATATTTACAAAACAAAAATATTTACAGGACTCGCGAAACACGGTAGAGAATGAATGACTTTGATCAGGCGGTGTGACGTGCCGCCGGTAAAACCATTGCCAAAGGCCATGCCTGACACCTCTATAGACCTACTCGCGAGTTCGGCTTCCTAAATCGTACAAAGATATTTATAGCAGGTGAATATCTCATCGTTCTCGATGATACCATCTTCCTCTGCGCATCTCAGATGTTGCCAACATTTACAGATACTACACTGCACCCAGTCGTCTCCGATTTGGGAGTCGTTTTCGTCGCCGTATGTCCACCCGCAATGTGGACAAACATACTCACAGGTATTCTTTTTGGAGAGGCCGCCCTTTGTTCGACCGAGACTAGAACATCTGGCAGTCGCTATACCGACATTACTACTGGCATCAGTAGCGGCAGATGTTGTTGGAAGTAATGGCGACTGTGGCGCAGAACCTGTCATTACCACCGATGAGTCATCAGCGATGGGGGTATTTCTGACGGTCGCATCCCTTTCGGTTGTATCAGCGTCGTTAGTAGATGATGCCCTAGGTAATGGACCTACGTATTCAACCAGACAGATCTTTGATTCCGAGGCAGTTTTGTAGAACTTTGTGGTGATACTGTGCATTCCAGGGATTGGTGTGACCCAGTATGTTGACATAGTGCCTTGGAATTCTTTCAAGCCGCTCTACAAGGTGTCGACGTCCAAAGAGTTGCATTCCTGTGTGATTCTCCCTTTATTCATAACCAATACCGTATCGCATTTCTCCGGTTGGTTGCAGGCCTCCGCAAATCCAACTGCACTGTTAACAACGGCTTGTCTTGTCATCACCTTTCTATAGGCTGTACGTTTGACCATTCCTCCCAGCGCATTATTTGGCCCTTTTCCGTGGCTCGTGGCAGAGAAATTCCAGGACAGTTCCAGATGGGTCTTCTCTTGAAGAACAGGTAAAAGGACAAAGATAAATTTATTGTTAAACTGGCTGGAGGGTCCATCCGTCCATATATGAACAGATTGAACTGTTGACAGCTACTCATTAACAATCCCAAGGATCTTAGAGGTGAATGCAGTAAGGGATTGCTTCTCGTGCTCGTTACAGTCACTGACAATGACGTAACTGTCAGGCCATTGCTGATGGTAGGCCATTGCTGTAAAAAGCGTAACCTGTCGTTGGCGCCAGTGTACAGACTGTATTTCATCCTGCCATTGGCAGATATAATTTTCCTCAAAGTCCATCTGTAGAATACACGTTGAGCTTTCTGGGTTTGTGGCCGCTGATTTATCGGCGTCGTAAGCTGCTGCTTGTTTCGTTTTAATGGAGCTGAGCCACATAAACTGAGGAAGAAGGCTACGAAGGGCTACTAAATCTTCCATGGTGGTTTCATTGACCTCTGTCTTCTGCATGTATCGGTCTCGTTCCTGTATTCACTGAAACCAGGTGATATCATCAACGGTGACATTTTCCAGCTTTCCGGTGAAATTAGCATCATAATGTTGCCCATCACAACAGGTGTTGCAATCATCAGACATACAAGCTTCGTTTTCCAGTGAACACCCGCACTTGCCAAGAAACTCCTGTTTTGGGTAAAGAGGGATGTTGTTGGGAAATTTTCTGTGTAGAGCGTTTAACAACAATATAACATTGCTGTGATATATGCAGCCACAGACATTGTGGGGCATCTGAGAGGAGAGAAGAACCCATTTAGGTCGCAATGCAATGAATGTTGACTTTCCTATTTCCACATCTGGGTTTTCTGCTTTGTAAGCTTCATATGTTTTCGCCAAAGTCAATAGCAAATGCCTTTTCTGCACTCGATTTTTTTCCCTAGGCCCACCCCAGAGCGTGATGTAATCACGTTTGCCAGGCATGAAATTGAGTCGTTTTCGAAAAAAACCCTCAAGCTCCTCTCCGTTTCAAGTGGAAGTGCTCCTCCAGATCGTAATGGAACGAAGTATGCACTCAGAACGTCTCTGGTTAGGGTTTTCAACAGTGCTGCCCGCTTAGTCGGACTCTGGAGCAAAGCCTTGAAAGCTTTCTTCTATGCCTTCGAAAGGGAAGCTGGAGATTTATAAACCTCATTTACGGGTGGAGATAGATCCCCAGATGAACTAGGCTCTTCCGATACAGGTATATTTCTCTCGCGTAACTTCCGTACTGCTGTTTTAACTCATATTTTAAGAGCCTTTAGGTCTGATTTTGTAATTTTCTCTCTCGCCTTTCTCTTTCTCTCTCTGTCTTGCTGTCTCAATCTTTCCAGTGCCCTTGCATTGTTTTCAGTCTCTCGCGAAATGCCTTCTGTCTCTTTATTTGTTTTCTCCATATTTCAGAACTAATCTGAAAATCAAATATAAAAGTGTGATCCTGCTGTTATACAAATGTTTACATTAATTGTTCCTTCATTTTTTCTGTTTACCGTATATAAACTGATTAGCTACTTTCATTATATATAAATATATTTCCATTGTAGACCTTTATATAATTTATGAACTTTTCTGTTTCCTATATTGTTACAATAGTTCAGCACTGCTCAAATAAAACCGAGGTATCTTCTCCAACCTATCCTTCACATGTCTTTTTTTCAACCCAAATTAGACCAGCTACTGTCTCAATGCCAACAGAATCGTTGTATAGCTTAACTATATTTATTTATAGGCGATGTAGAATGTAGCCTACACCGTCATCAGAAAAGGTGGAAATTTCCACTTTAAATCCTAAATTCTCTTTAAGGTTGACATTCTTACCTAATTATTTAGGTAAACTTTTTAATGCCCTTGAAGTAAAAGATATATTCAACCACAGGGTGTAAATATTCACCCCTTTTCCACCTATTTCTGGCCACAGAAAATAAGTATTCATAGCAGGTATACCAATATGGCTTTTGGATAATGGTTGCAATCAGTTCCAAACTGTCTTAAATTGACAAGCGTTACGAAATTACACAGTCATGTAATTCCGTAACGGCCAACATTGTAAATCCGTAACGCATGTAACGGAAGTTAATTGAATCATTTTTCAGAAATAAGCAGAAAACTAGACTAAACTTATCGACAAATTTTCTGTCACAACTATTCCAAATTGTCGTTACGAAATTACATGCGGCGCTATGAGAATGACGTGATCGACGTCCCCTAATTGTTTTCATTTATTTCTTTCATATTTGTTTCCAATTTGTTGATGGTTAAACTCCCAAACAAATAAGGATTAAAATGGTATATCACTTACCAAGGTGTTTGGAACGCTGGACAAAAATGTTTCTTCCAAAAAAAGTCGTCATTCAATGTTTAAAATTGCGGGAAAAACGAAATGTTGTCGACGCGAGTATTATAATTAGCTAGTAATTAAAATAATAATCTTAACTACAGAAACGAAAAAATGATATATAGATGTCCAAGGTTCAATATTAATTGAAAAACGACCATTAGGTTAACTTTTTCATGGAATTGATGACCAGTCAAATTATATTGTCTGTATACATTGGATGCATAGTTTATTAAACGCAACGTACAATGGTCGTCGGAAAAGATTCCTTAATGTACTGACAAGAAGTCATATAACCACACAGGCTAATAGTCTGACTGTATAATGCATCACTAGAACCAAAAATGAGTCATGTTATGATCTGTGTCCACGGTTTTATCGTAGCTGTTCATGTGGACACCCGCAATGACATGATCACATGGCCTCCGGCGCTGGCTTGAGCGGTATTAGATACAAATATTTCAGTCATGTTATATCCTTATCAAATCATCTGGTGCTCTCTAAAAAAACTTGAGTGAACTGTTCCACTCAAGTTTGAATGAAATGTACCTGTTCACTCAAACTTGAGTTACTTTTCACTCAACTTGAGTTACTTTTCACTTAACTTGAGTTACTTTTCACTCAACTTGAGTTAAAACCACTCAAGTTCACTCAACTTGAGTGGGATGAATTTCCACTCTTATGCTTGAGTGAATGTCACTCAAGTTGAGTGCATTTAACTCAAGTTGAGTGAAAAGTAACTCAAGTTGAGTGAAAATCTCACTCAACTTTTGAGTGGGATGAATTTCCACTCTTACTTGAATAAAATTTCACTCAACTTTTTTTAGAGAGTGGAGAGTGATGAATTATGTGGCCGTGAGATAAAAGAAACGGCTCAATCGGGGAAAATATTAGTAGAATGCAAGACCTTATACAGACCACAAATCTATACGGCCCGACGCGTACCAAGCGTTTCATTCTTCACATTGTTAACTACAAGTACAACGATTTCTATAGTGTAAGCCTCGAGGACTACCAGTCCACCGGACTCTATTTAATGGATTCGTCAATATTATGTATTATATCACCGTTGAGGATGAAGAGTCAAGTAGATACGTGAATAAAGGTACGTGTAGAGCAATAGCTGAAACTGTGTATTCGTTACGCAATTGTTGCCTCTGTTCGCTGAGGACCGTGGGCGAGCCGTGGACAAGTTTATGGACAAGACGCGAAATGTTTATTCCTAATCATCGAAAACCTGCTCATTTCATTGTATTCATCTGTGGTGATGATCAGACGCATAATGAGTACACAATGCGACCATCTGCTGGTTACGAATTATTTAAATTATCATCACTTCGTTATTCAAATGTACATCATGATTCAGCTGGAACGGTTAAATAATCATCCTGGAAATCAGTTGGAGTTCATTAATCTCTACCGCGGAGAAATGCTTTAAGTCATCTACGTGGGTAAAACTTACCCTGGATATATTTTTGTTGCGGGACCATGTTGCGTCCTAACAGTGTTCAGCCTCTCACCATTCGTAAGTTAGTGGAATAACCAGGAATGCTGTCGTTTGTGTCAACCATTTTAGTGCGTTTCTCCTGGAAGAGATCAAGTGGTGATGGGTTGTGAACAAGTAGTGATGGGTAGTGAACAGGTAGGGATGGAAGTGAGCAAGTAGTGATGGATTTGAGCAAGAAGTGACGGGAAGAGAGCAAGTAGTGTTGAATAGTGACAGCAAGTAGTGATGAGCAGTGAGCAAGTAGTGGTGGAAATGAGCAAGTAGTGATGGGTCAAGGTCACACTCGCAAGCCCTACTATCTGGAATACCTGCCCGTTGGTCAACGGTACGCTCCAAAGGATGGTGCCTTGGCAGGCTTGTACCTTTTCTCTCAATCAGTTGAGACGAACTTCAGAGTCACGAGTGGCATATCTGCTGGTAGGACAGAAAGAGTATTTGAAAGAAACGTTGGGAATGATGTCAAAACAATGACGTCCGGTCATCTGAATCGTCCATTTATGTTCCCACTTTGAAGCTTTTGACGCAGTTCATCGCCATGTAATCGCCATGGCAAGTTAGGTCTTGAGCTGCGTCCGATTCTTGCTTGGCAGACACTTCAGCAAGCTCATTACCTCCAATGTCAGAGTTACAGGGCGCCCAAATCAGCTCGGCCTCACAATTCAGTTGACTTTAGCCTTAATTCTCTCTCTCTCTCTCTCTCTCAGTTGACTCATTTAAATACTTTCATATTTCATTTGAGAGGCTGCTAAAGTTTCTTTGATTACCTACTACTTTAAAGCTGACTGGCAGTCTGTCAGTATAAGAGTTGTGTCAATATTTTGGCCGCAGTTACGTTTAATGCTTCCCAACAGCTAATGCAACGCGAAACAATCGCGGCGATTACAGCCTGGAAACTTGTTGACAGAAGGGATAATGTCGGCTAATGACGACTGGTTGAAGATCCAGATCACAGTCATACATAACTGCTGAAGCATCACAGGGGTCGGATTCCCAAGAGCTGAACGATCAGTAAAAAGAGCCAAACTGACCGTATACTTTTGGTATCCACTCTTGGAATTGGATCTTTCGAAGGTTTTACAAGGCACAAAATATCAACAGGAATCAGAGTAAGTATCAATATTTCTACCATATAAAAAATAACCATGCAACAATTATATCAGTTTTTTAGAGTTTACATCTGAAAAAAGGCCATACTCTAACTAAAATTGTCTGATTTTCTTCCATATGACCGAATACGAATACTTTATTACACCCAGATCGGATTCACTGGTGTTGGGGGCGAAAATAGAATTATACATCGGTGGATATGATGTCAGGTACTCACTGGTATATTATTAAATACTGTTTGCAAATAATGTATTATAGGGTCAACTATAAATCCAGCTTACATTATTTGTAGTTGAAACTGTAGGATATATTCATCGGAGTAGCCAGAAGCGTTTCGATCAAGCCATGATCAGGTGATGTAGAATCGGCCATATCGGATTATTTACAAAAAAAGTCCCAAGGTGTATTCCATGCCACGAAGATCTCTGAGTGAAACATTTTCTGATCGACTGTATAGATTTTAAGATTGTAAGACATTGTTTTTATCAAGAGACTACTTTATAAGATCTTTTTAGTCGGGTGAAAGAAGACTGTATTTTAGGTTATTTAAAAGAAATCGGTTTGTTGCATAAGTTTTAATGTATGTGCATGTCTTTTAGCGTGTTGTGTTGATTACTTCTGGATTGCTGGGTTGTTGACTTGCTTTTGTTAGAATACTTAGAATTTTATTCGATCGTCGCTATATAGCTGAAATATTGCTCAACGCGACATTAGACCTTAATTCTCTTTCTCTATCTGTTTAATACAGTTTGCAAATAACAGTAACAGTATTTTTAGTTGATAACAGCCTGTTCATATTCGTTAATACCTGATTCATGGCAATATTTATAGGGAACAGCAAGAATAAAAAAAAAGTAAATCAACAGAAACTTGGACATCTGTGTTTACCGAAGTCATAGCCCTTTGAATAAACTCATTACAGGATTTTGATCATTTGCCATAGGTGCATTATATATTCTGAGGCTTGGTCTTATGATTAAAAGCCCCCATGTGGAAGAGAGAGAGAGAGAGAATTAAGGTTTAACGTCGCGTTCAGCAATATTTCAGCTATATAGCGGCATGTGGGTGGTCAGCAAGAGTGTGGTACTATGTTTGTTGCCACTAGAGGAAGATTAATTTCCTCTACATGATGACCACATGTACATGGAGAGTCGCACATGTTCATCTAATTTTATCGCAGTTACTTATATAGTCGCTACATGACCGCAATACTGCTGAACGCGACGTTAAATCCTAACTCAATCACTCATCATTGAAAAAAAAGATTATTTGAGTGAGTTATAGCGATGTTAAATTAGCCTGTTCTATGCCTTACGGCGTATGCATATTTCCAGAATGAAAACTAGGCCGTGGACCGTCATGTTGGCGACGGCTCGACAAGACAAGCAGCGGATATCACCAGATTACACACTGATAGTGTTGTTCAACTGTGACAAATTGAATTGAACTCTTTATTTAAACTGTGGTATTGTGGAACTATTTAATGTTCAATGAGTGAATACCTCAGACTTAATAGCAGTCAGAATTGCCGTCAAGCCCTCAAAATGCCATATTTGTGCGGACTAGACGTCTGTACAAAAACAAACTGACAAAGCCGGTGTCGTCAATTTTTTCTCCTGCAATGCGACGGGACGTTGGATGTTTTTGCGGCGCAATCTAATTAAAACTCAGAATTAATAACCGCTCCTCTATCGGACATGTCACTAATTAAGATCTGGGACAGTCTGTATCTTAAATCTGTCGCGCATGTCAGACTGACGGCCAATCACAGTCCAACTTCAACGGGCGAATAGGTGCCTATCCGATTATTTCTGTAGTGAACGAGGCGCAAACAAATCCAACTCAGGCGGCTGACGAAGTTCTTGCTCTCCATGAGCAATCACCGAAGATTATTATTTGCTCGGATAGGCACCTATTCGCCCTTTGAAGTTGGACTGTGATTGGTCGCCAGTCTGACATGCGCGACAGATTTAAGATACGGACTGTCCCAGATCTTAATTAGCGACATGACCCATAGAGAAGCGGTTACTATGTCTGAGTTTTAATCAGATAGTTTGCAGTGATACACTATTATCGCCGTCTGGAATTTGGGTCGTCAAAATACAGCAAATTGTGTTTAGTACATTTCTCAAAAGAGAAACTAGACCGAGATCCAGAAGAAAAATTTAAGAAACAAAGTTGGTTGCGAAACTGAAACACAAAAAAAAACAGATATCCCCTAATTTTGCCATCTCACAAATGAGAAACTCATAACCAGTATTCGTCGGAAATTTGAAATGTGTTTTGAGTAATGGTCCGTTTCACTCAACCGATGTATAGCCGATTTGGAAACCTCAAAAGATACTGGTTCTAGAAACACATGGTTTGGTGAACCTTTCCTTGTATTTCACGGTCAAACGGTCACCGGAAAAGGTGTCGTCGGTTAGGCAGGAAGTACTGACACGAATAATTACCTCAGTTAAACACATATCTACTTAAAGTTATCAATACCTTTTTCGACGAGGTACTAAACAGATTCTCTCTCTTAAACTCAAATATTTTTCCAACATTTTCGACGGGTTATTAAACAATTCTCTATGTTGAACCTAAAATATGATAAGCCAAACGGCGAGTTTTACAGTTTTTCCAGAAATCACTACTGCCCGGGATTGTTCGAATTATGCATGTCCGGAGAGATTGGTTCACTTTCCTTGCGTCAGCCAAGAACGTTTTCATCTGGGATTATACAAAAAGCTTGAGAATGGCCGTAGTATGATAAGCTGTGAACTAGAGAACCTTACAGCCCTTTACTTTCGTCCCCAGAATACAATGATTAATCTAATACACCTCACCTTCGTTTCGTATCTTAGAATACTTGATTGTTAGTTTGCTTTCTGACAAATTAGACTACCCATTATGTTTACAGATAGCAGGGAATACACAAACAAGAAGGCAAGAAAAGGATCACGAAGAACGGACAAACCAAACGTAAGTATTTCATTATAAATTACGAAACCGTGTTTGTTTGTTTGTGTCCACCACACATCCACAGTTTTGGTCGAAGGATCAGGAAACTTCGTCCTGACTGTATTAGAGTCACTACTAAAATAAGAAAAAAGAATCCAAAACGGGAATCTTACGCCCATTGTGGGGGGCATGTTTTCTTGGTGGACGAGGACCTTGACATTTCACCAAGATACATGTAACTATGAGGTCTGGGAAATGACACAAAGAAAAAATCATCAAGGTCGTTCAACACCCAATGGGAGTCGGGAACGTGGCCTGTTTTGGACATATTTTCGTTCCGATTTTCTTCAAGTCAAGTCATTCAGAAAGACATATATGTGCATATAGACGTTTCAGGTTCTGCATATTTATTGCACACAGATTAAGTGCGAAGAAAGGGGGACATGAAGATAAGCCTACCTGTATATAAATGTTAGATTACGGCCTAACAACTTAATCATGTGGCTAAAACTGGTTAAGTGGAAAAGAGGACATCAAAACAAACCTTCGCCTCTCCAGTGTGTGGTTTTCCCATCATCAAATGACAGCTGCAAAATCAGGGCATTATGTCACCTTCTGCACGGATTTGCGAACACAGAGTTGATCTCTCTACATATGATAGACTAGAGCGATAAAATCTTGAGATCAGCTGAATACTTTGGATGGTTTCGAGAACAGGTTTGGCGGAATTGCATGAGGGACAGACTCTTGTACAAAATGTAATTGTAATATGGGAATAGTTAATCGGGGGAAAATATCCACAAAATCATAATTATTAATGAATGCATCATTATTGATAGACATTTATCCGTCAGGAGGGCCAACCTTAATATAGAATTTTTTTTTTTTTAAATTATAGCCTAGCCAAATTATCAATTCCATGTACATGTAGCAATAACTCGTAGAAGCTGTGGTGCCATTTGCCCAGGAAATGTTTGTGGAAGGCAATGTCAGCAAAAAGTTGAGTAGAGGGAAAATAACATGATCTCCTAATGCAAACATGGCTACCCTCAGAAGATTGAACTAGGCCATAAATGTTATATCAACATTTCATCATCAGAATGTCTCATAACTTTATGAGCATACATAATGTTAATTTGTACTGTACACAAAAACGTGTAGGTGTAGGTCTTCGAAAACGAGTGTGGCCAAATGTGATACCGCCATAATCGACTTTGATGTCTTGACTTTCCAAGAAAAATGTACATAATTGAGAGAAAGTTCTGGGATGCAAGGTTATACGCTGATCCGTAATACATATATGTAGGATATGATCTCCTGCTTATGTAAATGTACCACACGCACTTGCAGGCATAAAGCTAGTTAAACATTGTAAAGGGTTTGAACAGTGAAGGTTTTGATGCTTATCATGCTTATTGTATGTTTTCCAAGTATCTTGCTAAGGCACAGCAAGAACGAAATCGGTCTATATTTCACAAAAAGCGTAGGATCACCGGATTTGAATAATGTTATCACAGATTTAAAATCATCTGGCACAACTAGAGTTTGTGATTATTTCATAGTTTCCACATGAACAGCTGCAGTAAAAGCGCGGTTGAAATACGAAAGCTACGTATTAGAATCCTCCGTATTCTAGTCTGAATGTGAGTTTCCTGTAGAGTCGTATTGCCTTTTAGTTTAGTCACCAGACGTCGTCAAATTTCCCCACATGGTTCTCACAAATAAAAGAATTTCCGCATCAATAGTTTGAACCATTCTGAAACAATCAAACACCTGTTCTGGGAAGGCGAAAATCCTGGAAGCGAAAGAAATCCTCTTAAGATATGTATAAGATACATTTAATACGATTTAGCAAAGTTTCGCATGCGCGTTGTCTTCAGAATCAAAACTGAGTTACCCCCAATTATACTCATCATTTCAATAGCACCCAAAATTAAGCCAGTGAGTGTGTGAGTGAATATGAATTAACGTCGATTTCAACACTTTTTCAGTCATATCACGACGTTTGGTTCCTATTCCTTTTCACACCCGAAAACCACACGGGTGGCGTCCTATTCCTTTCCACAGCCGGGAACCCCGCGGGTGATCCAGTTAGTCGCCTCATACGACAAGCCAAAATTAAGCACACGGTTACATCGTATAAATTGCATTGCTCTGCCGATTGCGTTAAATAGTTCTCTCTATACTCCTAAGTACAACGTGATAAAACAAGGAGAATCTATTTTGATTGGCATAATTTCCCGCTTCCTTCTCATTGCTTTCAGCTCTCTATATCCCTCATGTGTTGACAGTGGTACGGTATAGCGTCTAACACACCCGCGAGGTTATGATACAACTGGAACGAAAGATGTTCTATAGAATTCAGGAGCCCAGTCATTCTCTAGTCAGTGGAGTGAGAGATTAGGCCTACTCTACGAGCCATATACCACTCACAGACAGAGACCTGTAATAAACAGAATGACAACGAATATTGTGTAGAGCATAGCAAACACGCATGTATGTTATTCCCGTTTCGCACGGTGTTAAAAATTTAGGATGATAAAAGCTTACGTGTTCAAAAGATTACGAGGCAAAGAGTTTAGGAGGTTAGAAGTTTAACGGGGTAAGGGTTCAGGATGGGAAAATTTCACCAGGTCAAATGTTCGCGAGTTCAAAGTCTAATGACATCACTGCTCCGGCTCCCTTTCCTAGCTCACATATGACCCCAGATGCTCATTTTCACACTACTTCTTATGCTTTTACTTCCAGGAAAAATCAGTATTACTAACTGGAAGGTGATTAAAATTCATAATTCATAGGATATTTGATTGTTTTTTAACCAGATGGTAACTGTCAAGCTATATTGCTCTACAATGCTCCCTTTAATACAACTTGGGCTTACCATAGACACCCTCCCCCTCGGTGAATTTTCAAGTTGATGTTTTACAGATAACCTGGTTCATCATTCTGTTTTCCAAAAAAAAATTGTGTGTGGCCTGGACACGTATTTCCCTGACACCACCCCCTCATCACGAGTTGAATCCCAATTTCCGAAACCAGCAAGGTTATGTGGTCCCATTCAACTCACTATAATAGTATGTTGACGGTGCTTATTTACTTCAGTATGTAGAAAAATAATAGGTTATTGCTACTCTTGATAACTGATACCATAGTGATTCCAAAATCTAATATGTCGTCCAACATGGCTGCCATCTTCCTTAAAATTGCAGATCTAAAATCTCACAGCATGTATTCTCAAAGATGAGTGTATGAAAACTCACGATTGGAAATGCTTAGTATATAAGGCGAATTAGTGTGTAAACTGGAAGAACTAAATTTGGCATTTTTGAAGAATTCAAGCAAATATCAATACTAGATAAATTCATTTTTATGTGTTTTCTCCCCTCAAGGAAGTCAATTTATTTCAAACCATGCTGTATGACTTTAACTGGGCTTCAAATGATCAGTTGTGTGAATAAATTGGATTTGAGCAGATGTGTAATTTAAATTCTTAAACATATCAAATTATGTCGAGAAACCTAAAAAATGATCCAAACGACACTTCGTGCATGGCAACTTGATGAATCTGAATGTCAGATAAGGTCGATTGTTAGCCAATTTGAATGTAGCCATTATGTTTTCTGTCAAGGATTGTGCAAATAGACTCGACTATTAGGCAAAGTAAGAAAAAACTCAGCTCTAGCAAATGTCATATTCAAGCTAAATATCACTTTGAATTTGTCGAATAAAATTTATCAAGAAGAGTTTCGGGTGACGCCATATGCCCGTCACATTGAACCCCAAAACAGAATGAAAATAGGCGTTGGTATTAGGTTTTGATGTGAGTTTCTTCGTGTTCACAAATTTTACAATGAGTTAGAAAGAAGCACTTTGAGCTAAAAATATTCCATCGAATTTTACTATCATTATTGAAAATACAAGAGGCTTGGCGTTTGTCAGTTGATAGGATAACTAAATTTTACGCCAACTTAGCATTTTTCGAAAAAACGTTGGTATATCTTACAAAAAGGATATTTCTTTAAGTGTGGCAGATGGTATAAAAACTGCCTTCGACAATCACCCATCCAATTGTCACGTACTTTATTTGTTTTCTTGGGTCTTCGTTACCAACCACTTCGTCACCACACAATATACTTACCTTAACTTAACCTTATTTATAGCGTAGAAGGCGTGGGAGGTGAGCAAGAGGTTGAAAATTTATAGGCGAATAAGCTGAGCGCAATGACGTCAGAGCTGAATATTTGATCTAAATATGGTGGGTTAGTTTTCATTTGATCGGCATAACCGGTGGCCTAGACCATCGTGGGTAAATTCCAATTGACTGCCTTTAGAGAGAGTCATGCAAAACCAATAAGGAAACATCAGTTTCTATTATGTGACAACATGCACCCTAATGGTCTTCAGGCAGTCCATGTCGTCGTTGCTTTCGACGCGTCTTTGTTCATCCTCATCAACGGATGAGTGCGTGCCCCAGTTTGGTAATGCAAATCGTGACATTGACGCCAATCTCCATGGTCCAATGGGTATGGGCGTTGTTTTCGTGTCCATTTCAACGGATCCATTGTGTCGATTTGGGTTAAACCCGTCTCCGGCAATGCACGATTGGTGATGGATGTTGGTACATGTATGCATCCTGAGCTGTGGTCCATTTTCTTTTTGATTGAAAGAAAAATAACCTAAATAAACCTTTAAATATCACGATTACTACTCCGTCGCCCGTAATTATTCTGAGTATACCACAAAATGTTGTTCTTTATGCCAACGAAATAGGTAATATTATTTTTTTTGAAATTCAACCGTACTTCATAGGGGTCAAATTCTCGATAAAACGCGTCACGTCCTTGCGGAGTCCTAGATCTTACGAATCTTTCTACAATGGCCTGTAAGTTTCTACTCTTTAAGGTATTTGTTATGGCATCCATTCTTGCAACCTCACCTTGGCAAGTCTTTCTTTGTATTTATAGCAGTAATACTATAATATATTTGCGCGAAAGTTCTCGCCCAGATGGAATGTTGTATAACATGGCAGACACTGCTATAATTCAAACCTTGTAAACCAGCCAAACACTAAGAATATGATGGATAATTCTCAAAATTAGTAAATCGTTTTCAACAGTTTCATGACGTTTGGTTCCTATTCCTTTTCACACCCGGAAACCACACTTGTGGGTCCTATTCCTTTCAACACCCAGGACACCACGGGTGGGGTCCTATTCCTTTTCACACCCGGGAACCCCGCGGATGCCCCAGTTAGTCGCCCCTTACGACAAGCCCAAACTAAGCACAGGGTTACATGGTATAAATTGCATTGCTCTGGCGATTGCGTTAAGTACAACGTGACCCCCTCGATGATTTTTCAAATCGATGTTTTACAGATAACCTGGTTCATCATTCTGTTTTCCAAAAAAAAATGTGTGTGGCCTACACATGTAAGTAGTAGGTAGACAGTATTTCAGGTACCTTTTTCCAGGGAGGTAACTCTTGGTGCCCCTTTTTTCCAGGTTAAAGTATAGGGGACGCCACATCGCCTTTCACCTCTGTGGCGTCTGTGGCGCCACCAGCTCAAGGTCACGTGGAGGTCAAAAGTAGTTCCGCCAACCTTTAACCTTTGTATTCCTCCGCGGTCTGGTGGTGATGCCGTCACTTCCGCGTACAGAAAGTAGTCCCATGTCAACCAAGTGACTTCCAATGTTAATGTATACGGGGAATGCCTAAAAAGAGTATGGGAATAGACGTTTTGTGACCGTGGTGGATCCCTAGTGGACCGAATGGGTCGAGTGAGGTGTCAAAGTGAAGCGCTCCTCGAGGGCCATTCAGTCATGGGTGGGTGTATGTAAAATTAGGATTTTTTCCCGAAAATATAAAAAGCGAAACACGGACTTTACCCCTAAAATAGGGGAAAACCCCATTCTCAAAGAGAGCCGTGTCTACCCGCGGGAGACCAAAGCGACTCTCATGTAAACTGGTGACATTTTTGAATCTCCAATCTCAAAGCGAGGCAGCATGACATCATTTTCAAAGCGAGCCGTGTCTACCCGCGAATCACTTCCTGTGGATAACTCGCTTTCACGGCCAAGTATACATACCGACAATAATTTGTTCGCGATTGATATGCTCCGAAACGGAAAGAGTCATTTCCCAATTATATAGCCCACGTTATGTTTAGTAATTCGCTTCTAACTCGGCGGAGTCAGCAGGTCAGTGACAAGCCAGATAATCATACGCCGCCTACTCACCCCCCAAATTTTGGGGGGATGGCTCCCATTTACGCGTGAGACTCTTTCTCGCAGTAGGGAGTCTCGCGAGACGAGAATGGGGAAAACCCCTATCAACTCTAGCCAAAAGGGCTAATATCGGTCCCCGGGTTTATCGGGGCCTGCCTATCAAGTCAATGGGGTGGGTGCATGTAAAATTAGGATTTTTTCCCGAAAATATAAAAAGCGGAACACGGACTTTACCCCTACAATAGGGGTCTGTATTATACAATATAAGGGAAAATGCCTGTATGGGGTATGGGGATGGTCAATTTTTTTCGTTTGCTTTACTATGGGTTGTGGGGTCTCGTTTTTCTCGTCTCGCCGAGAAAAACACAATGGGAGGGGTCCCGGAGCGAATCGGTGAAATTATTGGGAAAAGTCACCGAGGTCTGTATATAGGCTCATACTGGCTATATGGGGGGGACGGTGGTCAATTTTTTTTGTGGGTGTTACCATGGGTTGTGGGGTCTCGTTTTTCTCGTCTCGCCGAGAAAAAGACAATGGGAGGGGTCCCGGGGCGAATCGGTGAAATTTTTGGGAAAAGTCACCGAGGTCTGTATATAGCTCATACTGGCTATATGGAGGAGGGTGGTCAATTTTTTTTGTGGGCTTTACTATGGGTTGTGGGGTCTCGTTTTTCTCGTCTCGCCGAGAAAAAGACAATGGGAGGGGTCCCGGGGCGAATCGGTGAAATTTTTGGGAAAAGTCACCGAGGTCTGTATATAGGCTCATACTGGCTATATGGAGGGAGGGTGGTCAAAATTTTTTTGTGGGTGTTACTATGGGTTGTGGGGTCTCGTTTTTCTCGTCTCGCCGAGAAAACATAATGGGAGGGGTCCCGGAGCGAATCGGTGAAATTTTTGGGAAAAGTCACCGAGGTCTGTATATAGGCTCATACTGGCTATGGAGGGGTGGCCGATTTTTTGTGGGTGTTACTATGGGTCTCGTTTTTCTCGTCTCGCCGAGAAAACAATACGGAGGGGTCCTGGAGCGAATCGGTGAAATTTTTGGGGAAAGTCACCGAGGTCTGTATATAGGCTCATACTGGCTATATGGGGGGAGGGGTGGTCGATTTTTTTTGTGGGCTTTACTATGGGTTGTGGGGTCTCGTTTTTCTCGTCTCGCCGAGAAAAACACAATGGGAGGGGTCCCGGAGCGAATCGGTGAAATTTCTGGAAAAGTACCGGGTAGGTGTGGATAGGCCCATATAGCTCCATACTGGCTATATGGGAGTATAGGTTCAACCTGGGAAATTGACATACGTTCATTGTGATATAGGTTGTTTGGATTTGTTTTTCACGTCTCGTCATTTAGAACACGATGGGAAGGGTTTCGAAGCGAAACGGTGAAATTTTTGGAAAAAGTTCACCGAGGCCTGGGTAAGCCCATAGGCCTATACTGCATGGCTACGGAGTATTGGCCCATACGGGGTGGACGTTTTGGGGTCTAGGTGAGCCCCAAATGATCCTATGGTGTCGTATGAGGTCTTATTTTGAAGCTCCCGTTTTCAATATTCTGCGCATGCGCAGTCTGGCCCGTAGTATAGAAAGCAGGCATTTTGGGAGTATGTGGGTGTGTGTTTGGGGTAAAGATGGACCGCTATGGGTCCGAATGGGTCGTGGAAGGTGTCAAAGTGAAGCTTGTGTGGGGTAGAGTCAGAATGGCGTGTTTTTAAAATGCAAGTCGCGTCAATCTGCGCATGGCCATTTTGGGGCAGTGCAGGAAGGTATTTGGTGTCGAGATGGACCATCCTTGGTCCGATTGTGTCGTGGGAGGTGTTATCGTGTAGCTCTCGAGATGTACATCCAGATTTGAGGGATGTTCACGTCATCTTTGACGTCATCGGTGACGTCATCAGTAGGAGTAGTAGCGAAAGTGGGCATTTTGGGGCAGTGAAAGAAGGTATTTGGTGTAGAGATGGACCATCCATATCTGTCACGCATTATACCATATCTTTGTTGTGTTATACCACATCTGTCCTGCATTATACCATATATGTCCTGTATTATACCATACCTGTCCTATGTTATACAATATATGTCCTGTATTATACCAAATCTGTCCTGTATTGTACCATATTTGTTCTCTATTATACCATATATGTCCTGTATTATACCAAATCTGCCCTGTATTACACAGTATCTGTCCTGTATTATACCAAATCTG